>VWZZ01000298.1:0-63041 GCA_013399095.1 Psophia crepitans | reverse complement strand
ATGATTAAGGGAGTGGAACATCTCCCTTATGAGGAAAGGCTGAAGGAGCTGGGTCTCTTTAGCTTGGAGAAGAGGAGGCTGAGGGGTGACCTCATCAATGTTTATAAATATGTTAAGGGTGAGTGTTGGGAAGATGGAGCCAGGCTCTTCTCGGCCTCACTAAACGATAGGACAAGGGGCAACGGGTGCAAATTGGAGCACAGGAGGTTTCGGGTTAGTGTGAGGAAAAACTTTTTTACTGTGAGGGTGACAGAGCACTGGCACAGGCTGCCCAGAGAGGTTGTGGAGTCTCCTCTATGGAGACATTCAAAACCCGACTGGACACGTTCCTGAGTGATGTGCTCTAGGTGGCCCTGCCTTGGCAGGGGGGGTTGGACTAGATGATCTTTCGAGGTCCCTTCCAACCCTTGTGATTCTGTGATTCTGTAACCACGCTTATGTATCAATTAAAAGCCTTTGAAGCTAGAAAGTGTATCTTGTGGAGGAACAACTAGGCTGCAAGCCATGGGTACTACTTTAAAACTACAGCCATTTAAAGTGATACAGAGAGGACTTAACACTTTCCTCCAGCTAACAAAGCATAAGCAGCATCCAAGTATGGGTGATTGGGCATTCTGTAACTACTTTCAAAAGGACAAAGCACTTTGGATATTATGTTACAAATGTTAGCTACTGTTTCAATTCACTATAAAAACAACTTCAGTAAATTAATGCAAAATACAATGTTGCAATGTGTCCAGAGGTGATGGAAAAGGAACACAAGGAACACACCCCAATTAAACTGAAATGCTGTCAGTGCATCCAGTCCTGAGCCTTCAAAAGGCAGGGAGGCAAGACAAAGCAGATACTTTTCATACTTTCTTGGAGATTTCATGTGGGCAAAAACGTTTACAAGCCTATGCATCTTTGTTCTTAAATGAAAGGCACTTCAGCATTCTCCTCAGCCTGCTACAGGACCACCTTCATACAGCATCCACAGAAATGTCCCCTATCCCAAGGGGAAAACACCCAACACAGGCCACAATTGATGAATCTGACCTTTACCACCTCATCTGCATGTATGGCAACCAGACCTCTATGGATTACCTTTGATCTCAGCATTTCCTCATACGCTAGCAGCTGCCTCGGGGGCAAGTTCTTCATTGGCCAACTATTTAGCAGACATGGGATATATTTCCTGGCTGTATTGTCCAATGCTTCCCCCCTCCCCTTGCTGACAGCTGCAGAAAGGAGAAGACATAAATATGTTCCTGGAAAGCTATACCACCTTGGGTAAAATGTTGGGATGGAAAGAAATAGCTTCAAGCATTTCATTCTGCATTTAGTCTTCCAACAGGACACCATAGCAGATTATCACATTACAAACAGCTACAGCCCCTCCTAGCTCTCAGTCAAAGACATTTCAGCTAACAAGCTTTACCTTTGTCTGCTATCTACCATAGAACAGAAATAGTGAGTTACCACAGCTAAGCTGATGAAAGACAAGTCACTATCTTGTCTCAGCCAGAGAAACATGGAGACCAACAAAAGTGGGATACAATCAGAAAGTGGGCATGCTTAATTAAGTGCTCATTAATAGCCTTCTGGGATCTACATATACCCTATGTTCCCTTTTTTCTATCTTCCCTTCAAGAAAGATTTTTCAGTCCTCACAGAGGAAATCTCCACTGGTGTCTGTGACAGTTTTCCAAGAATCAGAATTTGCACAGGTCTCAGTTAAAGGACCATGCTGTTACCTTTCATCTCACATCTTTAAAACAGATAATACGGCATTGTCTATGTTGTAAAGTCAATCCAGAAGAAATATTTATTTAAAAGTGATTCATGAGGGTATATGAAGTGCTATTTTCTCTTCCAAGTATAAACTGTGGCATAATAGAAGCTGCCTGTAGCTCCTATTAGCATTATCCAGGCTCATGCTACACATTAGACATGGCCCATGAAACACTAACCTCAAGGCAAAGTAATTCCTAATATCAAATGCTCACGAAAAGACAGTTCAGAGTTGTGAAAAATACTTCCTTCCAACCTCAATTTCCACCTTCACTTTGTCAAATGTTATTAAAGGTAGCATTAATGTCATGGTTCAAAACCTATTGCTTACCTAAGAATATTTCCCTTTCTCTATTTATTATTCCTACAGCAGAAGGAGGAACATAAAGTTATTGTTTATGTAGTCAAGGAAATTTTCCTTAAAAAATGCTGTCTGGCTAAAATGTGGGCAAATTTATCAGAAGTCATTGCAAATAATATAGACAATTCAAACACTATCTGCAAAAATCCATAGGGATGTATCCCCTGTTTACTGAAACTTTAATATATCAGATGATCTATTTATCCGAAGTTATCAGAAGATACTTAGAACTCTAGGAAGAAGACAGGGACTAATTAAAACAACACTCAAATGGTGGGGGCTGAACAATAATTTTAGATATAACCTGGGTAAAAACACTTACTGAGTTTTTAGTAGATTGGGCTTCTTGCAAAAACAGGCATGAGAATTTTTAGAAGTGCCTTATGTAACCCCAACTGTTCCTATTAATGTCAACAACAGGACAGAATTTAGTATTTCTGAAAATTTCCTGAATTACAAGAGTTTTCCACAATAGAAGAGGTTTTATAGATGAGCTTCTCTGCTCTAATTTGTTTATCAGTTTAGGAGTACACACAGAATCCAAAGGACACACAGGCTTCAAAAGCATATACGTTAAAGAGATCAAGGTAATAAAAGAGACAAACAATCACCTTCTGGAAATTTTATCCTTTATTTGCCAAGAGTAGTGCCAATGTTTAGAATGGGATACTCCTACCAAACATCTCTGATGACTGTGGTTAGGTAAGCAATACTATTTTAAGCACTAAGAATGGAAAAACAGATTTATACACGTTGCATTGTACATTTACTGGACCTAATTATACTTGTAACATACAAGCTGAGAAAACAGACATTTCAAGCATGACAAAGGCTGTATTTCTACTATTAAGTCAGACTAACCTGGGAAAACTCTAGGCTTTGAAACCCGCTAGCATGGAAGTGACCTTGTTTAGTCCAGTAAAGGCTCTCAACCTCTACAATGTGACAGCTGGATACTTCTAAGCTTCAAAACAGAGCCAGGGAATTGTCTGGAAGGAATCTAGATGGCATATGCCACAAGCATGCCAGAGGACATTCCAACAGTTTGCTAGTACGCTTGACTGCAGTTCAGCACCCAGGAAGACTCCTGGACACCTCTTTCTGGTTTTCTAGAGCAGGTATAACCTCAGAGGCCACCAGAATCTAAGAGATTACCAGATAAGATTTGGTACAGATCAGTGTTAAACCCAAAATTACAGACTGGAAGAAGCAACCACAGGACAGAGGAAAAGTAATTCCAGGTTCCAAACAAAGGAACCCCACGAACCCCATGCCATTTACAGAAGGTCAGATAGGACTTCTTTCAAATACATGACATTATAGTTAGTCATTTCACTTAGGCTATGCTCGTTTCTTTAGTATTTCTTACTGTCTAGCTGGACAGCTTCCCACACAAAATACATCTTGGACTGGGACCCAGAGGACACAAGTTGAGCATGAGCCAACAATGTGCCCTTCCACCAAAGAGGAACACAGAGTCTGTGTACTGCATTTCCAGTAGGCCTAGGCATTGGTGAGAACCCACCACAGTGAGGCATCAGCTGCAGACTCCCCAATAAAAGAAAGATATGGATGTACTGAAGTGAGACCTGCAAAGGGGTTACAAAGATGAGGAAGGGACTGGAGCATCTGTCATACAAGGAGAGGTTGAGGCAGGTGAGTTTCTACAGCCTTGAGAAGAGAAGGCTCAGGTGGGTCTTACCAGTGTGTGCAAATACCTGATGAGGGGAGTAAAGAAGGTGGAGCCAGACTCTTCTCAGTGGCGAGCAGTGAAAGGACAAAAGACAATAGGCACAAACTGAAACACATGAAATTCTATTTAAACCTAATAAAACCTGCCTTTTCTGTGTAGGTTGCCTAGCGAGCTTGTGGACTTTCCATGCTTGGAGATATAGTCCTGGGCAAGCTGCTGTAGCTGGCTCTGCTCTGAGCAGGGGGATTTAACTAGACAATCTCCCAACGTGATTTCATGAAAATATATTGTCTTTAAAAATATTTCTCCCTTCAGTTTACCTGTAACACTGAAATACCATTATAAGTATACTAAAAAATGTTGATCTACTTGCAATGTCGTATTAAAAACATACAAATTTTTAAATTACACAAATAAAAAAACCTGAACTGTTTCTGTGCTACTGTTCTAAAGAGCAATATAAAATGAACTGGGGGAAAGAGCTGTATTAATATCTTGGTGTAAAAGTAGAGGCTTCAATCCTAGGAATGGAAGCAAAACACGAACAAAGCTGTTCTCTGCAAAGGCTGAATGTCGTATCTTTTGCTATACTGGGTAAACTCTGCTTCAAAAAGTCAAAGTTGTTTAGATAGATAATAAATTTGTCTCATTTTGACCATGTTCACAAACATTTCTTTATCAATACTGAGTGTAATTCAGCAAATACTTGCTTTTAAGAAGGAATCTTTGATAAGATTGTCTGCGAACTCAGCCCTTAACAGAAAGAGACAAGGAGAAGAGAAACAAAATTATCTGAATATCCCATTTGGGACTGAATGTTTATCAGAGGTATAAGCTCCTGACCACAGGGAAGGGATAGGAGAGACTTGACATTGATGTTTGTACTTTATTCACACTGATGACCTAAAAAATGCTTCACTATATGCCTTCTAAAATTCCTGAGCACCAAAACAGTCAAGAAAAACACACATGATATATACTTTCACTGATATAATTAGTAGCAATATATTGCATTCATACAGCAGCTTCAGACTTTGTGGTGTTACATTCTGTTTCCTTTTCAAGCACATAATGCATTGCATTTTGCAGTGCTACTTACCAGTAGCAGTAGCAGGACAATATCAGGATTATCACACGCACAGGCTACATGCATTGATGTCCAAAAATCCTCATCTTGATGATTTACATTTACTCCTCTGTCAATTAGAATCTCTGCAGCAAACGCATTATCGTAGCGAGCACACTAGAAGAAAGAAAAGCAGATTAGGGATGGTGTCTTACTCAGTGTACAACTGAATTTATTACACACAATTTTTGCTCCATTTAACATTTAAATTGAGCAGATGATGCATGTAGTTAAACCGCTGTGTTTGTAGAGGACAATAGCTGATGAACCTATAGAAATAGTTTTGTGGAGACTACAAATTCCATGCGCATGATTCACAGAATCCCTTATTGCCTGTGAAAAAGCACTGTATAAAATGCACTGAAACCTACAGTAAAGATAAGGCTTTCTTACAGTTCAATATTGTCACTCCAAATCAGTGCACAGGCATCAGTCCATGATGATGATGATCACATCATGAGTAGTAGCATCTAAGTATACGTACACCCACATGTACGTAGTCCACAGGTACATGAACTTCTCTGCCTTTTATGCAGTTCATAGCAGTAACAGATGCCTCTCCATACCCACTTCTATTTCCAGTCCACTACCTATACTGATTCCTATTCAAGCCTCTCTGACAGACAAATACTCTGTGCACTAAAGGGGTTAGGGGTGGGGTGAGGGGAAGATTTGCACACATGTATGTTTCTGTACTTTGCTCTGATAATAGAGATCGCTAATTTTGCCAAAGAAGAAACTGGCTTGGCCACTGTTTTGTGTGTACTCCTCTCTCACATCTGTGACTTTTTGTGGATGTGCTTATATAATTTAAAAGACAATCAGAGCATCTAAGTTAAGATCCTATCTCTGGTCTAACACACAATCTCAGTAACTCTTTAGAGAAGGATCCTCATTCTTTCCCTGCTGGAGAGAGACTATAGTGAGACTAATTTTCTCATTAGGTACTTGGATGCTTTGAATATAATCTTCAACATCCATGCCTCTCCCAATATTTAAAGCTGTGGAATATTTCCCTCTCCCAAAAAGCACACTGCAGATAATTTGCAAGAGAGGGTTAAATAATGATGTTGTTATGTCTGTATCACATGTGGAACCACATCATGGCATCCAGTTCACCGATCTGTATTAATTTGGAATGGAGGCCAGGACACTGGAGGAAAAGGGGAAGAAGGAAAAATGCTTAACTGGATTCCACTGTGAAGTCAAGACATAGCTGAGACATTCAACTGAATGTAGGAGCAGCATGTGCTACCGTGAACATGAATATAGATAACTTGGAAGATGAAAATTAAACTCGATGAGGCTCAAAAGCACTCCTGCTTTAGATTATTTCCAAACATACTGACCATTAAATTATGGAACAGAAATTAAGTTCTGATGTATTTCCTTTAGCCTGCAACTTATCTGACAGCTCTGTAAACAGTTTTGTTAGGTTGCATCAGTATTATTCATTGTATCAGTAGTATAACTTGTATAATTGAGCTGTTCAGTGCTCAAATTTTAACCACAGATAAGACGTTTTATAATACTGATCAACATAATCTCATACCAATCATATTTTCAAGGCATTGTTAAGCAAAAAAATTTCTAAGAATCTTCCATACAAAACAAATGACAGATGTCACTGAGCCATTCTGTGTATTAATATTAGATATAGAGCCTTTTGTGATTAGTTACTGGTTTGAAAACAGCCTAGATTTGTAGCAGCAATTAAATCACTGCTGTTCCTTGATTCTTGTTTAATGGATTTTGTAAAGTGATTGGGCAGTCTCAAAGTTCCAGGAGAAAACTGGCACGCATATACTTTGTTACTAGGGTGGGCTGGATAATTGCCTGCATGAATTGATACGACACTATGTGCTTCCCACTGAATCGGCAGCTCAGGCAATTACTCTCTCTCATGGAGTCTACTGAGTGTTCAGCGATTACCTTTGAAGCACCGATGTCTGCCCTGAGATTCAAGCATATTGGGAAACTGTCTAAAGAGACAGCAACACAATCTTTATGAAGTGTCACATTTGATTGTTTTTAGAAATACATCACATTTTGGGAGTTAACAGAAATGGGAAAAGAAAAAGGAATCATATCACGAGTCAGATTTTAAGTAAAATGCAAAGATAAATATATTTTGCATTCATACTGGAATAAAAACATTTACACTACAACTGGAAAGAATAAACACTGATCAGGCTCCCCTTTGCAGAAAGCAGCTTACATAGAATTATAGTGGTAAAACTAGTAGTTAGAAGCAATCTTCTAACTACTCGAGGGATCTAGATCTTCTAGGGATCTAACTCCAGATGAGACATTAGAACAGATTGCCCAGAAAAGCTGTGCAGGCCCGCCCCCACCCCCCCCAAGGAAGTGTTCAAGGCCAGGTTGGATGGGGCTTTGGGCAACCTGGTCTAGTGTGGGGTGTCCCTGTCCATGGCAGGGGGGTTGGAACTAGATGGTCTTTGAGATCCCTTCCAACCCAAACCATTCTATTATATAATTCTATGATATGATTCCATCTGACTGGGCTCTAAAAATACAAAGAAAAAAGATGTATGCTAAATTAACTATTTTGAGTTCTTGCAGGAAAATAAACTTGGCTTAACTGTTTCCCTGTATCATGACTCTCCTCTCCTATCTGTACTGCTCCCAAATAGGGGTCGAATCTAAGTTTCACTGAAACCAGGTTTTCCCCTATCTCAAATAGGACCACATTTTCCCCGTAGATGAATTATGAGTTCTTACAAGTAACTCTGACTAAACTGAGGCAGTAGGTTACACACAGTTCCCTCTTAAAAATTTCTTACTGCAGGAAGCTTTCTCTCCTTTTGAAGCATATGTGTGCCTGTGAAGCAGCAGGCACCAGTGGAGAGATACTGAATGTGACAGTGAATTAGGGATTAATGCAGAAGATCAAGAAACATACAAAGACACAGTTCAACTGCAGATTTTATCTGCAGTTAAAAAGTGTGCATCAGCTGAACTAGACAAAGCAACCTAAAATCCCTAAAGATGGATCTTTCTTTCTTCTATTTTATAATGGCTGTGAGACAGATGTCACATCAGCCACGTTGATTGTCTCCTAGGGCTTTCAGTACAGGATAAGATGCCTCAGTTTTGGGACTCCCAAAGATAGCATCTCATATGGGCTGCATTTTTAAATAGTGATTGAAGACCTTTGCAGCAGGCAAATAGTTGGAGGAGAGAAAAGATAACTTAATTTCTCTCTTTTCCAACTCATTACTGCTCCCACCGCTTAACCTAGGCCTTTATTTCCCAAGATCCTTGGTAAGCAGCATGGCCTTGGATGGTGGAAAACATAGATGAATTACACAAGGGAAACATTACATCTTGCAAGAGCATAGTTTCAGGTGTGCTGGAGTCCAGTAATATTACAGGATTAATATTTTTTTTTCTTGAGAAATTGCTCTAATTTGTGTACATACTATGAGAAACTTAACCCAACTGTTCTAAAATGAAACACTCTTCCAGCAGACTTTTCAATAGATCCGTTACATCCCTGTATTTATGAAGTCACATTTATTTTAGCAGCATTGTACAACAAAGTTGGATCCAAATATCTTAAAATAGTTTCACACTGAACAGAAAGCATGTCTGCAATTGAAACATCACAGACCAAAGCAAAGGGTCGTAAGACTTAGGAATTTATGATCAGTTTTGCCATTGGCTTCAACAAAGCCAAAATTTTACCTCTGCAGTATTTCCTTTCTCTCTACTTGTCAGTCTTCCCTCCGCATGCCCTTACATCTTGCTTCTTTTTCGGTCATTGTATACAAACCGTTTTCCTTTTATCTTCCAACTACTTAATCTAAATTGCTATGCAAATAATGATAAACTAAACACAGATAATGTGTTAAATATCAACATACAGGAAATTGGTGCAAGAAAATATGCTAAAAACAAAAGGTAAAATGTTACATCATGGTGTTTTTCATATAGGATCCGTGAATCTCTGTACCATATAATTCTACCTATCTTTGGAATCAAGCAGTATTCCCTCTTTTCTTTCTTCCTGCACAGATAATTTATAAATAAAACATTTAATTCCTCTTTGTTAGTTACCATTCCTATGACATGAGCCATCCTTTTGTAAGCAATTTGAAAACGACCATTTATTTCACACGCATAGCTGGATGCAATCATAATCACCATGGAGGGCAGTGTAGATAAAAAATTATTGCTAAGCCTTTCTTTTTGTTAATATGCCAGATCTGCTACTCAGTGTCCCACCATATTTACCCATAGTCCCTAACACTAATCTTCAATCACTCTTACCAGATGGAGCAAGGAGCCTCCTGAGGAAACAAGCGTGTGAGGGTCAGCACCATCCTTCAAAAGCCGTAGCACTGAAATACCAAAGAAAAGAGAAGCAAGAATTAATGCAGCAATATACCTAATTCTGAGCTGTTAATAGGCAGATTCTTCATCATTCTCATTAAGAGATTTAATAATATATGCAAACCTCTCAGATAACATTTGCAAAACTATCATGTCAGCATTTCCCATCTCATCTATTTTAATGGCTAAGCCTGGAAGCAAAGGACCTTTGATAATGATGTTAAATATGAACAGTATCAAGGACTTCTCAAGCAGACAGATAGGCATGCCAGTTCTGTACATAGCAGAAGGGAGGGGAGAGGTGGAGGAGAGACCCTGTCTCAAGGTCACAGTCACCTGATTAGTTCATTTGGGAGCAAAATCACAGTCAACTGGTTTTATTTTACTTTGTCGAGTTCCCATGAGATTTGTGGGCTTGTTCTGTAAATAATTGAAACCAGTGTTCATAACTTACGTAATTTAAATTAATCATCATACCAAAGCTAAACGATCTGCACTCAATTTAACCTTTCCAGTACATTGTCAGATCACTGATGCAGCAGAATTCTTAAAATGATATTTTGAGTCAAACTCCACTCCAGATTACATGTATCAAGTACTGCATCCAGCTCTGGGTTCCCCTAGACATGAAAGACATGGAGCAAGTCCAGAGGAGGGCCACAAAGTTGGTCAGAGGGCTGGAGCACCTCTCCTAGGAGGACAGGCTGAGGGAGTTGGGCTTGTTCAGCCTGGAGAAGAGAAGGCTCCAGGGAGACCTAACAGCAGCCTTCCAGTACCTGAAGGGGCCTACAGGAAAGCTGGAGAGATGCTGTTTATCAGGGAGTGCAGTGATAGGACAAGGGGTAATGGGTATAAACTAAAAGAGGGGAGATTTAGATTAGACATTAGGAAGAAATTCTTCCCTGTGAGGTTGGTGAGGCCCTGGAACAGGTTGCCCAGAGAAGCTGTGGCTGCCCCCTCCCTGGCAGTGTTCAAGACCAGGTTGGATGGGGCTTTGGGCAACCTGGTCTAGTGGAGGGTGTCCCTGCCCCTGGCAGACGGGTTGGAAGTAGATGGGCTTTGAAGTCACTTCCAACTCAAACCATTCTGTGATTCTATGGTTTTTCCGCATTATTGCATGTAGCTTAGTCAATGCTTTAGGAAGTTCATGTCACAAAGACTACCAGGGCAAGATACACAAACTCCCCATTCAAGTGGGCAAGAATCTTTGTTCTAAATCAGGATTATGTGCCACATTCATCTGCATATAAAGAGAGGTATAAAACATTTCTCTTTCCTTGAATTCATTCCCCCTGCAAAATGAAAAAGAAAATAAAGAAAAGAACATCACCGAAGCAAAGTCCCTCTCCCTACCATGCAACTCACTTAGGTCATTCACTTAAGACTTTAGTAGTCAGTAGGAAAATCTTCACATTATGCTCATTTTTTTTCTTTTTGACAGAACTATTTTATTTACTGCTAGTAATTTGAGATGAATTGCCCTAATGGGGACAGAAAGTCATAGATAAGTATATTCCAGAAATGCTATATGTGTCTTAATTAATGCAATTTTAAAGGAAGTTTTCATAATACTTTCTTTTAAAACTTGTTCTATTTGTAACCTTTCATGGAAGAGAAGTCTTCAGAAAAGATGAGGAAACTGAAAACAAACTTTAAGGCAGGAAGCTGACATTTACTTGAAATAAATTGAGAGTAAAATTTTCAGTACAATCTCAAGCCTTTCCTTTTGTGTGCATTAACAGGTCCATCCATTCTCTGATGTCTTTTAGATTTGACATGCAAAATTATCAACTACGTAGAGTAGAATTTCTCACCTAATTTCATTTCTAATAAAGGAGTTTTAGAAAGTATTGAAGTTATAAAGTCTCAGCAGTAAAGAAAGATAATAATCAAAGCAGCTTTTTATATATGTCCGATGTTACAATTTTAACTAAATTATTCTGGTCAGCTGAATAGCTTTACACACTCCATTGGCTGCACTGACTGGATTACTACTTATTATGTAGCCTTGTAATGGAAGCCAGTATTGCCATGCCTGTTACCAGCCACAGGCCTTGTACTAACTTCACATGTGGGACTAGGGCTGTAGGGGCTTATTTTGTCAGGGCTTGTCTTGGCTTGCTTGGAGCTTTAACTTTTTTAGCTGTTACAGCAACTGGCTAATGACAAGGTGACAATAACCTAACACATTTTAATTTCGTTTAGCTTTGTGTAACTGTGTCATGTTATAGAATTTTTATATATACAGCAGTAACTAGTAATTACACTCTGCTATGTTGAATAGCATCTACTCTGGCATGTAGAACTATCTATGACTTTATATGCTGCAGACAAAAGGAGTACAGATCTGAAGTGACAGCAGAGCCTGGAAGATTAATTTAGAAGGCCCAGGGCCACCAATGACTCACCAGTGATCAGCTACCAATGGTAGTGCAAACTTAGGAGCTGGGCAATGTTACATTCACAGCAAATCCAGTTTTAGTAGTAACAGAAAAGATTAAAAAAAAGTGTCTCACATATGTAAAACTTAACCGTTGGCCATCTGCTGTGCTGGATATAGAGTACCAGTATGTGTTTCTATTAATCATTCCTCTGGGGACTAGCAGCTAGCTAGTGTAAACTTCGTTCCTGTTAACATTTATTTTTGTTCTCTTTAGTTTAGCAGAAATAACTGTAGCTGGAAGGCTTTGCTTGTTCATCGTGTGCAGAAACATGACTTACTGCAGAAGCCTAGCTAAAACCATGCTGTTGCTGGAATGGATTATCCCATTCTCCTCCTGCCTCAGGCTGCATGTTTCTGCCACTTGCCTCACGCTGGCACAAGGCAAAGATTAGTTTTGAGCTAAATCAATGATCTGGCAATGTGGTGCTGGGCAATGACTATGAGTAAGGAAAAAGGGGTAGCCACCACTTTCAGCAACAGCTGAAAGCAGTTTGGGTATAAGCTGACCATGAAATTGAACCACTGGACAACAGAAGTGATGCTGAAGGAAAGCATACCTCTTCCACCTCCACCAGTTAAGGAGTGTCATATGTTGCCCTTTACTCCCCCCACAGCCAGACTTTTGGTTCAACGATGGCATCTTAAACATCTCTGTATAGATGTGCCACTTAGAATTCTTGCCACCTTCATGTCTCTTTCGTACTCTTTCCTTATTCCTCAGTAGTCACTCTGTACTTTCAGCTTCTACCAAAGGTACTAATGAGGAACCTGTTATAAAACTCAGCTGCATGTGAGAACAGAATAACCTGTAAGTTATTCTTAATCAGAACTGCAAAAGATAGCAAGCCAGATGTCGCAAATTTTTGGCAAATATAGTCTTTGAAAAATATTTATCTCACGCTTTTGTTATGATGAGTTTAAAATTAAATTTTAAAATCTAAATACCACTATTAGTAATTTAGTCATGCTTTTAAGTCATCTTGTTTACCTAACAAACACATTTACAGTAGCAATACTGTTACCACATCGTTACTAGTGCAATAGCTGATGTTTTCTTTCAAAGCAAGCTCTACCAATCGGTTGACAGGGCTTTTTCAGAGCAGTCATGCTCTTAATGGGCTTTTCATACAACTCATTTGTAATCCTACTGCTTTTTCCATCCTTGAAATATTTCCAGCAATCACTGGCAACATCTGTCAAACTTGTTCAGACCTCATCTTGCTTCTCGTTTTCTAAAGAACTCTTGAAAATAAATAAATTCCCACCTTTGCAGCGCAAAGATTAAAGACAACAAACCATAAAGAAAACATGCACAACATTTGGACAGCTAAGTGTTATGCCATTTACAGAATGCAGAATTAAAGAGAGGAAAAAGATGTTTTCCATACTGGCTGAATCTGAGACTGTTAACATTACATATCCAAGCTGTAATGTCTGCTGTTTGAACAGAGCACTGATGAGGTTAGGGCTGATGCTTCTATCCACCCTGGCAGAGCTCCCGCAGTTTACAACTTTTTTAGACAGTCAGGAGTCAGATTACCATGACCTGAGTGCAACTGGGACATTGATTCTTTGCTGCATTTAAAAGCGTGATGTGAATTGTCAGGCTGATTCTTGAGCTCCATTCAACACAGCATTACCTTTACAAGAAAAAAAAAAAAAGAGCCACCAATGAAATTGACAGAGGTAGTCCTGCAGCCCCAGACAACATCTCTCCCAGCTTTAATGGTAGGCCCAGATTAAAATGCACCTTAGTTCTATCCTGTGCTGTCTTTGTGGACAAATTAGTCAAACCTCAGGTTTAGAAGCAGTTGAGGGGCTCGATCCCTCCACTGTGGGAGCAAACCAAGCAGCACAGGTTGGCGCATGACAAGATAGGTCCCTTCCTTTCTGCCTAATCCTCTGCTACTTTCCATCAGGCCTTGCACCCTCAACTATACTTGTCCATGCCTAGGTTTTCAGCAACCCTGACAGCTTCCTGCCAATGCACTGTTGCTCTGGGGGTAGAGGGCACAGCCCTCCTGTTATTTGAGGTGTCTTGAACTGGAAAACCACATAAGAAATGATGGTTACGTCTCTGAGCCACACAGACACTAAGTCAAACCCCACTGAGATCCTGGAGGAGTGTCACAGTTCCCTCAGTGGAGCAGATATTTCCATCACTGTAGACATAGCCAGACAAATGCATGAGTTTAGGGACTATGATTACTTAATAACTGCTAAATTTAAAACAACTTCTTCAGGGAAATTCCCCCTCTTTTATTTCATTTTTATGTATATGTAATTTAATGAAGTCTGTGCCTCCACTGGAAAATATTAAGTCCACAAATCTAATGACCTAAAAAAAGTGCTAGTGTGTGCTTCTTACAGTGCCCAAGCACAGTGACACAAATTAACTTATCTCCTTACACAAAAATGAAATTGGGCAGCAGTCAAATGTGACAGGCCTGAGCTGTGATATGGCAGGCAAAGCATCTCTGTCTTTAAGACTCTGAAAAGACAGCTATTCACAAGGAAAAGCAGCATAGACTCTGAAATAATTTCAGAGGATCAAGATTTAAAAATAAGTGGGTCACATTACCTAACAGCTACATCTGATCTCTCTCTAATTTTTTTTTTAGGATATTTGTTCCTAAAGTCATCTTTTCTTTCTTTTTCAGTTCACAGTATCCAACTCCTTCCTGCTTTATAGATACTCTTTCAAACAGAAGTACCCTAATTTACATCATTTACTTGCAAATACTTCCAGAATGATGTGGAAAAACGGTGATGTAAATCACAGCAATCTAGAGAAGGTTGGAAGTAGCCATTCAGTTCTATGGCCCAAAGATATTGCTGCGAGGGACACAGCCAGGGTGACCAGGCGATGGTGGTGATCCCTTGTTTTGCCTCCGTTTTAACTCTTCCAGCGCTAGAGCTTTGACCAGGTCACAGCGAGAAAACTGCTGGGGTAAGGTCTGTCTTTCTTGTTGATAAAGCTGTGATTTTTACCTCCCTGTAACTAATAAGACCTGTATATATTGCAGAGCTGTTGCTAAAATGATTCAACACCACCTCACAAAATAACACATGCTTAGCTAAAAATACTGCTTCTATCATCATAGCTGGTAGCACAGCAGGGGTTTTGACAACATAGCTACTTCCCAGGACAAAATAGCTGTGTCATCAAAAACTGGGAGCACAAATCTGACTGAAATCTGAATTTCTGTAGGTGAGATAAAACTGCAATAAAAACAAAGCTTTTTAAAATTTGCCACACGATGAACACTCTAACATTAACCTTAGGGGCAAGTAGCTGGTCATACAGTAAGCTTAGGCATGGCTTTTTCCTCAAAGTTTTCACGTCTAACTAGCTTATGTGATTTATTTATTTCACTGTTAAAAAGACCAAACAAAAACAGAAAAAAAAAAAAAGGAAGCTAATATCTTAGCATTTAGGTCACCTACTGCATTCTGTATACATATTTTATCTGTCTCCCATGTGTAGGTTCTTCTGGAGGTCCTGACAAAGGTGACTAAAAATAGCAAGATCATCATCAACGAGCTGCAGTCAGTTATTACAAAAGCTCACACCCCACTGGCTTCACCTTAGAAATATGTGCCAATTTGAAAGCTCTTAAAATTATGGGTGTAATTTTTAGGCTAACTTTTCTGCTACAGACGCACCCTCTTGTGCATTCAAATGTTTCTAGGATTGAATATACGTTTCAGATCTTCATAATATTTTACTAAATGTGTTAAATTTATTTCAGACTTGGCAACTTTCCACTCCTATAGTTGCTAAATGATAAATACTATAACACATCAGCAAAATAACTCATTCTGTGGTCACTAACTTAACTCGAAAACCATTGCCATGCCATGCTTTTCCCTAGTGTAGCAGTAAAAGTTAAAGAATTTGCATACAACACAAATTTTCTGCTGAATAGACTGTGCATCCCCTCTGTTTCACCCATCATTTATGTTGATCCTTTGCCAACATTACTTAATTGTCTTAAATCAAATTATTGCTGGCTTATATTCCATAAGAAGCAAGACTCAGTCCCTCTTTTAACTCACACACCATGCAGAGCAAGTTTATGCCAGCTGGTTTAGAAGTCTTGTAAGCAAGTCATTACGATTCGTATTAGAGATCTTCAAGGATAACAGGCTATTATCCTGCTTAGCAGCTGCTAAATGGTACTAATTACCAGCTGTAGACCACTCGCTGTTAGATTCCGTGTGTATAGTGGAATTCCCAGGGCGTGCACAAGGAAGCAAACTTAAACCAGGCAGTACAGAAGAAACTAGGGACATTAGCTCTCCATGCATTAATCCCAAATAGTGGTGCATGTGGCATATGAGTGACCAGAGCTATGAAGGAAATGTCTGGTTCCAGGAATATCTCATCACTTGACAGATGCGGCTGAGGCACCATCTTTCGCAGCATGTAATCTGTGACAGTTTACATTTTCAAAACCGGAGCTGCTTCCCTTTTGTTCATGCTTCCATTCACACATGCCTGCCCTCAACCCTGCAGAGCAGCGTCATGTGTCACTCTGTCATGAGCTGGTGTGGGGAGCTAACCCAGCTGAAGGCTAACTGTATGAAAGGCAGTTTCCAGCTGTTTTAGCTCCCTGGCTCACTTAAAGACGAGCATAAAGATAAGAGAAAAAAAGAATAGGACAGAAGCAGAGCAGGACAGAAATGAGAGCAACCAAAGGCAACCTCGATGTTAGCTTTGCAAGTGTCATTGTATGTATCCTTAGGCTACTGTCAAAATTATGTCAATGGCTCCAAGATGCCTGTGTATTCCTTTTCCTTTCTTTGCATCAGCCCCATCAGCTGTTCAAGAGGTAGGTGAATCAGTTCAGAGAGATGACATAGAATTTAACTGTTGATTTTAGAGGGTGGCTCATTCTCGTGGATCATTTTGCTGAACTTCCTCTGCAGCCATGCAATTGCTAAATCTGATACAAGGAGCATGCAGCAAGAACAGTGGTAGGAATAGGATCACAAAAACATGAATGAAAATTTCTGCCCTAGAAAATATAGCACTGGCATTACATCCAATGAGCAGAGAGGTATAGCAGCATAAGCAAACATTTTCATAGAATCACAGAATCAGAATCTCCCAAGTTGGAAGGGTCCCATAAGGATCATAAGAGTCCAACTCCTGGCTCCACACAGGACCAGCCCAATCAGAGCAGATGACTGAGAGCGTTGTCCAGACGCTTCTTGAACTCAGCCAAGCTCAGTGCTGTGACCACTTCCCTGGGGCGCCTGTCCAAGGACCCGACCACCCTCTCGGTGAAGAACCTTTTCCTGATCTCCAACCCAAACCTCCCCTGATGCAGCTTCATGCTGTTTTCTTGGGTTCTTTTATTGATATTCTTTAGTATAAAATGCACTGAACTCACAGAAGTACCTTCCTACTGGTGTAAATACATCCCTGTGAGAGTGCACAGTACAATTTCAATTAAAACAGTGTAACTGGAATAATATGGTACAATTATATTTTTAGGCAAATCATGCAACAGGACAAGGGGGAACGGCTGCAGGTTGCGCCAGGGGAAGTTTAGGTTGGACATGAGGAGAAATTTCTTCTCGGAAAGGGTGGTCGGGCATTGGAATGGGTTGCCCAGGGAGGTGGTGGAGTCACCGTCCCTGCGGGTGTTTAAAGAAAGGTTGGATGTGGTTTAGTGGGTAATAGGTGGTGGGGGAACGGTTGGACTAGATGATGCTTGAGGTCTCTTCCAACCTTAATGATTCTATGATTCTATGATTACATATATATATACACTACAGGGTGTAATCGATATAGTATCCTCAGACTTTTAATATACAGACAACTATAACTACATAAACAAACAATACAGAATTGATAAATTTTAAAACCCCATAATTTTAGGTGTTCTAAATAAGGAATATTGCATGCTTCATTCAGCAAATATCGCTACCCAAAAGAGGAGTTTTTTATCATCTAAATACAGCCTACATATTTCTTTGCTTTTACTTATATCTATCTTGCTGTCTCTATTGATTTTATTTACAACTGCCTTGCTGTATCTACATAATTCAAGCCAGCTCCTTCCCGAATTTGGTATTCGTGTGTTGCAGATACTCTGTAGATTACTATGGCTACAATCTAATTCCCCTTAAAACAATCTGTGTTCTAATTTGATCATTAAGTAGGTGCTGGCAGAAGCTTACCAGGTCACAATATGCAGTCATTAATTAACAATGCTTGCCCTTGTCAGATGGGGTAGCTCTCAAATTTCTACTCACAAATCACATCAGTCAGCCCGCTAGTTTTCCTTGGGATTTTCCCTCTCCAGACTTCGCACTCTCTTTCAGATGATTCAGCGATAGCACACCAGTTCATTAAGATGTTGTAGGAGAGCAAGCCTGTAGTTCATTCCTGCACCCGGTACCATGATCTTTACCACTAGCTTTCACTTAACTTTTATCGACCTTGGGTAACACCGTTGGATGTTGGATGCCGTGCAGCTGTCAGGGCCCTAAAAGCACTTAGGACCTCCCTTGCCCTGCCCACACCCAGGTCTCCCCTACCCTGCCGCAGCCTGGCACCCCACATCAGCCTCCTGCAGCCATGAGCCCCTGCCCTCGGGACGCCGCAGCCCAGATGCCCACAGTCCTGCCCAGTCACAGGCCCCAAGCCCCACCAAGCTGGGCCCACCCATGGCCTTGCCTGGCCTCAGGCTGTCCCATTCCCATGTCCCGGGGCTGTGTCTTGCCTTCGTTCCTCTCACCGGGCCTGATCCTGACCCTACCCACAGGTTGCTGTCCTGGCCCAACCTTGGCCCGTCCCTAGGAAGATGCCTTGATGCCTGGGGCTGGGGCTGCCCTGCTGCCCCCCTGGCTGCCTGGATCCTGGCTGGGGCGATGGGACAGGCCCTGGCTGCCAGGCCTGGCCTGGAGGCCCCACGCTCCCAGTGGCCCAACCCCCAGGGAGCAGCTGGCCCTCATGGTGCCCTTACAGCACTAACCTGTATTTAATTAAATTTGAACAAACTATCACCTCCAGAAGAATTTCCAGTCCCACTCACACGTCTGTAGGTTTCATGGAAGCAGAACCACATCTCTGCTGTTCCACACTGGCGCTTTGAAAGTCCACATAATCAAGTTTTTCTGATCCAAATCCTTTCTACCTATATACATCGTTTCTAGGACATTAACATTTGTGTGCTGTGAAACCTTTTCTGATTGAGGTATACTATCCTGTATGGGAAATATCAGTCTACCAGCACACTTCAGTCTATTGATACCAGTACCCTTTTCCAGATATCTCAGAGATGGTCGAGAGAGGTGAAGAGCCATGGAGAGCACTGTGCACACATGTAGTCATTCCCCACTTCACATTTACAGAGCCTTAAAATGGAAAGAAGCTGGATTTTGGTGTATACACGTCACACTCATAATTTTTATTTTCCAACAATATCAGCATTCAGTCACAGTCCTTTATGATTTGCCAAAACCAACTGAGAATAACATATTAAACCTTTCAGAAGTTCTTTTCTGCTTCACTGTGCACACCCACAGCTCTCAATTTTGTCTTTTTTTCCCATAATATAATTCCTGTGGTTTTCAAAGCCTAAGGACTCCATGCATACATGCACAGCATGAGACACATCCTCCTGCTGGAGATGATGGACCAGGATCAGTTTTTCTTGTCAGCTCAAGGATGGAATCACCACACAGAGATGCATCCTGAAAACTGGGCTTCTGCAACACAGTGTGGAGCTCCTATTCTTCACCTATCTGCTAAGCATAGCTGACTGGGGGACTGATCAGAGAGGTCTGGAGAGATTACCCAGTGCAGTGCTTGTCACACACCTTTATAGAAAATAACTCAGTCTATTTTCTATATAGTTCTATTTCCTGTCTGTGCATTGAGCTCAAAGAAATTTTTATTCCTCATTCCTTGTTTTCAAAAAATTGGATTTGGCTGAATTGCTGCACGCTTGCAATGCATTATACTTTTCCTGGTGGTAATCCAAGCAGCTTATATCCACTAGTATCCAAATCTTCTTTATTCTTCTTTAATTTCAAGTCAGCTCCTTCCATCCAAAGCATGGGGACATGAAGCATCTGACAGTTACAGCTAGTCTTTCTTTCACATCTTGGCTCCCAGACTCCTGACCTTCAAAGAATTCTTTCACACCTGGCAAAGGGCAATCTTGTCACGTTTCACAATATAAGACAACTTTGGTAACCTTTGCCCATTTCTGACAGTGTGGCCCAAATATTACCTTTCACACTTGCCTGTTGTGTATTCTTAGCACAGATGAGGTGTCTTCCATCAAACAGTAAGGAAACTGTTAAGTATCCTAATGATAAGGATCTTGTGTCAACTGAATTTGTTTTAATACATACTGGAATCTTTATTAGACACCCGAGTGAGTTAATTCCCCTGATAGCTGATGGATCACCTGGATGTCCAGCATGGAGAGCAAATTGCTCACAGACAGGTCCGCATAATCTCCTCCAGTCACTGCTGCTCTGACCGCACAAGCTCAGCCTCTTAGAAATTACTTCCACAGCTGTTCCTGTGTGCTTGCAAGTGCAGCGCATTCTGGCTAACACCTTCATTTCCCCACGTCAGTGACAGCAACCAAAATGCCAGCAACAAAAGACACCTGAAAAACTAGGAATGACCAACTAATCACCCCAAGAACAACAGATCACTTGCATAAAGCCAGCACGGAAGGAAAGAGCTATCATAAACTTGAAGCCTGTGACTACAAACATCTCTGTATATCTGCTCTGAGGTGAGGCTATGGCACTTGGACAGCTGAAGATTGCAGCAATGTAGACTTCACTTGATTTCAACATTCAGTATTCGAAATACAAAAATCGTACAGGGACACAGAGGACTGAAATGAGAGATTTATAACAATTGACCTAAATGCAGTTTACAACCAGAGACACAAACTTGAAGCACAAACAGTTCTGCATTCAATATCACCAAGTTCACGGATGGCTAGGCCTGTATACCAGTTTTATGCAGGATGAACCTACACTGGGTTACCAGTGAAACATTTGAAACTCTGGGGAACCTAGGATGAGATGTAGGAGAAACAGACCCTCTGCCTCATATTTAATACTTAGCGCCCCTTCTTTGATGCCAGTAAGAAGCTAGAAGGGCCCAAATATCATGCCAAAGCTTGGGCAACCAGTAAACTATAAAGCAAATTTTGCTTTACTTATGCTCTACTTAAACTTTTACAGGTATGGATTGATCCCGACAGAAATCTCTCTGCTTTGCTTAATCTGCTCTTGCATTACAATAATAAGAGTTAGTTCAATATGCTAGTTAGCTCAGTCCTCTCCAAACACCAGCAAGATGTTGGACTACAGACCTCCTGAGATCATTTCTAGCCTGACTGATTTCACAGCTCTGAGAATTCAGCAATCTTGATGTGAACAAGGAGAAAGAGCAACCAACATAGAATCATAGAATCATTAAGATTGGAAGAGACCTCAAGGATCATCTAGTCCAATCGTCCCCCTACCACCTATTACCCACTAAACCACGTCCAACCTTTCTTTAAACACCCCCAGGGACGGTGACTCCACCACCTCCCTGGGCAACCCGTTCCAATGACCGACCACACTTTCCGAGAAGAAATTTCTCTTCATCTCCAACCTAAACTTCCCCTGGCACAACTTGCAGCTGTTCCCCCTTGTCCTGTCACTAGTTATCTGTGAGAAGAGGCCAACCCTCAGCTCACCACAACTCCCTTTGAGGTAGTTGTAGAGGGCAATAAGGTCTGCCCTGAGCCTCCTCTTCTCCAGACTAAACAGTCCCAGTTCCTTCAGCCGCTCCTCATAAGACCTGTGCTCCAGCCTCTTCACCAGTTTCATTGCCCTTCTATCACATCGCCTAACAGATGACTGCCTCTCAGTTCCGAGTCATACCACTGAGTCCATGTCCATAAGTAGCCACAGGGTAGGTTTGGGCTGCGGTGACAAGCTACAACTACAGAGGCTCAAGCTTCCCGTGTGATAAGCAAAGCTACACATTCGCTCAGCCTATGCACCTAACATGTATCTGGCACATAAAGCCAGGGAGAACCCTGCTCTAGAAGTACCTAAGTTATCAATAGAGCAAGTTACCAAGAGAGATGAGCACTATTCCAGAAGAACCTGCACACGCATAATCAACACCACATATACAGACAAAGAGCGGGATAATAAACTAATGCCCATGTAAGCATCAGCAGAACTATAAATACTTGGACTTTACACCTGTCCTCTTCTGTCCAACTTGTAGCATTCTAAATATTTGTGCCATAGGATTTTTAGGGAGAGGTTTAAAAGCAAAAGAAATCCAATGGTCATCCATCTCATATAGGAACTGAGTGAAGCCAGTGCAGTTCAGATGACAGTGATTAAAAGGTTTGATAGCTGGTGCCCTCCTATAGGATGTCCCCCATGATCAGACTAAGAAACAAAGAGCAGTTCCGATTTCACACAGATGCTTCCAGCTTAAAGAACACTTCAGGTCATATTTTCTGTACCGTCAATGGATAAATGTGGAAGTCTAGAAAAAAACTACCACTATATGCCAACAACATATTGTGATTGCTAAAACCTGGAGCACAGACCCTAGCTCAGTGATTTAGTGCTGCAGCTGTCATGTTTGCCTTTTGAGTCTGAATGTAATCAAAACCCTAAACAGTGCACGGTGTGAGAAATTACCTCCTGCAAGCATCTCATTGTTTGCCGTGTAAAATGACAGCATGTGCTGCTTCAAGGTCACATATACAATACACTGTAATAGTCATCGGAAAGAAACATGGTAAGAAAGCAGTATGCAGCCCCAGGCTCGCTGTCTGAATTCTACCTTGAACCTTTTACATATGCTTAAAATCCTTGTTTAAAGCTGATCATTTAGAAATATTGCCAATTTCACCTTAACTACTCACCTCTCCACCTCCATCCTTGGATGCAATTCACACAGAAACACAAGCTAAATTATCCATTCCGTTAGATTCATCGATTGTATTCTTACAAGCTTCCATTCCTCCACTGTAATAACCTGTTACTGTGATGGTTGCAAATAATAATAATCAAGAAAAATCAGCTGTCTATTCATTATGCCATATAACCTTTTTACTTTTTTCTCTCTCATAGCTATAGAGCTTGTTCACTATTAGCTTGAAGTGCCAAAGGTTTTAACAGCTAAGAAGCCTTGCAGACCGAGTTAAGATGATACCTCAGTGCACTGAGAAAAAAGAAACCTCCGATTCATGTGTCAAAGAGAATAGAAAGATGACTGAAATAACAAGTGATATATATACTTTGTGTCTAGAATTTTTATTGAGGAAGAAAAACCACTAGACACTATACAAATAAACCTGGCTCTGCCTGTGATATATTTGTGTTTTTACTGGGAAAGGTACTGCAATTCAGGCAGAAGAAAGGAGCAGAGTAACAGAAAAAGCCTGAAGAGACAGGACTCAGCAATTTAAAAAAATAATTTGCTGCATTTGGTGGCTCTGACTATATTCATTTAGTTCTAGAGTTCAGAGTTTCTAGATGAAGTTATTCCACTTAGTTATTGCACTTCTCAAAATCTCCAAAGTCCACTTTTCAAAAGCTCTGAACAAATATTCTTCTCAATCTGACAACTAGTATGAGTGATAAACTATATTCTATATGTTGCAGGATGCCAAAATAACATCTTTTCCCAGTCTTACACTTAACTATTCCATTTTATCAACATTCCTAGGTGTAACAATGTAAGTGTATTCCCTGCTGGACAAAGCTTTCTGAAACTGCACTGAAAAATTGAAAACATTTTTAAGGAATTATTAAAAGTGCAGCTGATTTTTCATAGAGAATTGTATTACTGTTTAAAATGTTTGTTCTTAAAAAAAAAAGGAAATAGAAAATGTTATTCTCTATTGATTTCTGTAGTTTTCCAGCTTAATTTCTGCGATACAGCAATCTGTGATTGAAATGAAAACACCTCAGGTAAGTGATATTGAAAGATGAATACAGAAAAGTTTCCCCTTTGTACTGATATATTATTGGAAATCAATCTGAAGCACAAGAAATACACTGAAGAAGAAAGCAACTACACATCGCATGGAAAAGCTGCTGTTCTTGCTATCTTTTTATTTCACAAGTATAGACTGGGGTCTTCTGCCATCATAGCAATTTTTCTTTTTAATCAGTGTGACTTATAACGATATCCAGGGAATGCCAGCAGTACCTGCTACTCAGCGGATGCATCTTTCATTGAGAGAATGGGCTTCTGAACGCTGCCGATTTATGGCCTTGCATCTCGCTGCATGATGCTGGAAAACGAGCTGTAGATCCCCTTTGAAATGAATAGGAAGAATGCCAGCTGCCAATTTGTTGGTTGTTAATGGATTAACAACCCTTTATTGGCATGACAGTGAATTTGTGAGTGATTAGTCTTCGTGTTTCTTGTTGCTTTTGAGTGCCAGAGCACGCTAAAGTGGAAAAGGAAAGGTCTTACGGAGAAAAACACCAACATGGAAGTATAATTGCGCTTCATGATAGACTTAAAATGGAAAAAGGACAGATATATTCTATAAAGGTTATCTGTTCAGACCAGATTATACTCTTAAAAAGATGGATTCTCATGTAGGGGTGATTGTCTTCTGAATATCTTTTCTTGACATTTTAGCTTGTGAAAGACTTGAATTAGACTCTGATCATGCAAAGTCACGAACAATTCACATAGTGACTTGTCCCAGTGAAAAAAAGCTTTATAACATAGTGTACTAAAATAAATAGATGAGGATTTTGAAAATGTGTTCAAAAGTAAATAAATAAAATCCTTCAGCAAATTTGTGCATTTTTACAAATATTACATTTTACACTTCTAATTGAGGCAACATTTAAAATTATGTTTCTAGTTAACCAAATGTGTTCCGGTTTGGATTTATAGGGTTAAGGTTCAAAAATAGACTTATCTACCTACAAAACAAGCACTTAAATGCCCACATTTTAGAGATCTGTCATTCAAAGAAAAATCCAAAAGCAAAGTTTCTAGAAACTCTGTATAATAGTAAGAAAAAGGCATACTTTTCAGAGAGGTCATCAACAAATTCTTCAGGGTGAACTTAGAGACATCCAAAAACATCAGATGGGAACTGCTAAGTTCAAACACATATCTCAGTCTTGATTTATTCAGAGCTTAAACACATGAAAGGAGGCTGCAAATAGTCTAGTATACACTTCTTTTTCCAAACCACGGTTAGTAGCAGAGATGATGACAACATCAAGGTTTTTGTACAACAAAGTAGTGGAAAAGAGAAATGCACAGACCCCCATACGCACAACCTGTAGGCTGGCAAAAATGGAGAGGTGACAGCTTGTCATGGTTTAGACAGTTATTTTATTTCATTTCCCGATACTCCCCTTCACATCAGGAGGGGAAATTGGGAAAAGACAAGGAAACGCGTGGGTTGAAGTAGAAACAAATTTAATAAAAGAGTGAAAATCTTAATAACACCAATACCAGTATAAAATACAGCAGGTAATACTCAGCCAGCACAGGGCTGGCAAGCTGCCCCCTCCCAGCAGTGAGTGCTGGTGCCGCACACAGCGAGCAGCGCAGCTCCAGCGAGAACGGGACAGTCACCGCACCCGGCAGGGCAGGGCTGGGGGCACAGAGTGGGGCTCAGGGACGGGGTGGTGGGCGAGTCCCTACAGGGACAGCAGCCATCACAGGGAGAGGGTCATCCCAGAGAATCTCCTAATGTATAGGGAGTGTGACATTTATGGTATGGAATACTTGTGTTGGCCAGCTCGGGGCAGATGCCCTGGCTTTCGCCCCTCCCTCTGGCTGTCTCCAAACTGCTCAAGACCTTGACCACTATGGAAACCTGCATTCCACAGCTGGCCATCAACTACATCAGAGTGTCTTATCAACTTCACTCTCACAGAATTAAGTGCTGCAGTCTGCTCTAAAATGCAGCTTTTCTGTGCAGAAAATTAGTTCTATGATTCTTTCCCAGCAAAACCAGGACACAGCTCCTCAGTTTTGTGAAGAAAAGGAGGAAGCTATTACTCCATTTGATGGTAAAACAGATGAATTACATTTGGTGTGAATCCCCCTACTGGAGGGGGACCCAAAACAGAGGGATGCTTTGTCTTTGTTTTACTACTTGGTACAGGCTGAGGATAGTAAGGTAGTTCTGGGCGTGTGCAGAAAGAAAAACCGCAGCTGAAACAAGCCAGGGAGATTCAGGGCTAAGAGAAAAGTATCCCGGGAGGAGAGGCACTCCTGCAGTTAGACAGTCTAGGGGACAACAGAAGGGCCAGATAAAATCTACACCATCAAGCCTACCCTTCATTTTTTCAGTATGTTATACTGTTTTCTGTGAGTTTTACTTTTTCCAATTAAATAACTGTTGTATATTAGGAATCATACATATCAACAAAAAATAGTTTAACATTCAGTGCTCATCTTAGCTTTACCAAATTACTAAAAATGTAAACACATGGACAAAAAAACCCCAAAAAGCGCATATGGAATTCCTGTAGGAATTAAAATGTATTCAAATTTCATCTCCCTGTGATTTTATCATTGCTTTTGAAATGGGCTGCTTTAATTAGTTAACATCTGTTACCCAATAACTAAAGGCATTATGTTTCCCTGCGTCATAGCATAAAGATGCCTTGTGTTGCTGAATTCAGCACACATGTAGCTAAATAAGGTTAACAGCCATGATGAACCTACAAGGCTGAAGGCTTGCCCTGGTTTGAAATGTGCCTCTACCTTCCCGGCCTTTGAAACAGCTTCTTCATCAATGGGTGGATTGAGATGGTTGATGATGCTTCTATACACAGCACTGATTAAATCACTAGCAGCATGTCTGGCAGTCAGCTGATAGTGTCTTCCAAAGGTACAGACATATGAGTTCCCAATACAGAATGCATGGATTTGCCTGTCTTGTGGATGTATTCATGCACAGTATATATTTTTCTTTCTTTCCAAGGGCCCCAACTGGGCAAAATTTTATGCACTTCATTAATTTAATATGCTCTGAATTGTCTCTTGACTTCACTATTCAGTGTCTAGTGTTCATGTCTCTCAAGGATTGGACAATAAATATTAAATTGTATAAATTATCATACAAATCTATTGTGATTTCTTCTGATAATTCCTAGTAAAACAATATTTGCCAATACTCACTTTTAGATTATTGTCTAATGTACAGTTTTCTTCTCTGATTCAAAGGAAACTAATTGTAAAATCCAAAATAGCTCTGCATGGGCAAACCTCCCTGTTATTACATATACAGTGGCTTTCATATGCTTTCCCATGAGGGGAAAAAAAAAAAAAAAAAAGAAGTTTAGATGAAGTTTAGAGTGAGACTAAGTAGTAATCTAAACTTAAAATATGGTAAGTAATACTATCATAATCCCGAAAAAAGCGCTATGATACTTGAGAAATCTATTTGTGTTTTAAATTTTAAAAAGGAGCATGCTAAGGTAAGGAAATATAGAGTTTGTAATCCCTGAAATACACTGTAGCTGCCCTGTAGTTCTGTTTTGAAGGTTCTCTACTATGCTTGTTTTAAATGCCTCATACTCAGGCTAGGTTCAATGTATATTTATTTTGTCCATCTTCATTATGTCACTATGCAGCAAATTACTAACTGGTGTAATTGGTCTCATTTTCTATTAATACATGTTTTGACCAAAGATAATTTTTTTTTTTCTTTCTTGGGGCTTTCTGTTGTCTTGAAGGTTTACATGTGCATACTTAAATACACTACAAATGTTTGCCATTTTATCCTGTTCAGGGTTGGAATGACTGGTGAAAGTGAGGTTTCCCACAGCACACTGGGAAAAACTACTCAGTTTACACAATCTACTCCTGATTCGCCAACCACATTTATATTTCAGGCCTTTGTGCTCTTGGTGTAATACATGTATAACAAGGTTATACATATATATAGTAAAATACCCCATGCATTTAATATTTATTATAATATCACTTATAAAATTTTACCCCTGACTCTTCACAAGGCCGTAGCTGAGACAAACAGTATACAAAAGAAATGCTAATGAAAGTACCTTTGGGAGGATGGGAGGAGAAGGGAATGAAAGAAGCCAACATTAAATGTTAATCCTAAGAAATAAGGCAGGAAGATTTTTAAAGGTGGAAGTAAACAAGAGTGGGTTAATTAAATTTGGGCTGGCATAGAAGATTGATCTAAACTTTCACACAGAGGTCCTTCTCTTTTCGAGAGTCACCTTTTTTTAATTCAAGATGTTTTGGGTTTTTTTTACCTAATTTAAGGAACTTCTGGCTTAAAGATAAAGACCCAACTTGCCAGATTTAATGCTACACCTATTTTTCATCTCTTTCCTAAGTATTAAGCTTAATAATGTGTTTTATTACTTTGTCTTTCTGTAATTCTGTTCTGTTACTGTAATTCTCTGCCTTTAGTAAACATATTTCATCTCTCACTCTTGTCTAGTAGCAAAGATGTCTCTGAACAACTGCCACACAAAAAAGCAATCCTCATCCAAAGCTTTGGTGAATTTGAAAACAAAGCATTGCCATACTCAGAGCCCTAATCACCCATCCCAGCACATGCAACAGGTAAAATCAGAAAAGTTGCCTGCAATCAGTTTGAGAAGCAGAGATGTCATCGAACATCTAAAAAAGTAGGTTGAAAGTCAGAGTCCCAAGGGCAGACAGGTTAAAGGAATAAATTCCCACTCTTCTGCATTACAAAAATGTTTGCGATGAATAGTCTACGTTACACACTCCCAGTGGCCTTCACCCGTCAGCCTCTTTCTCCAGTTTCCTGCTACCTGACAACAGGCTTCACCTAATGAAGCTTTACATTCACAAACCTGTCCCTACTACCCGCGTTCTGGCTCTTCCAGCTTTTTAAAAAGTCTGCTGGCAACTCTTGAACCATATCTCCGAGCACCAGCAAGTTTGCCCTGAAATGTTTGCCAGACACAGGCAGTGCAACCCACTGTTTCCAGAACAACTTGTCTGTAACCAGACAAGCTGTTTGTACTGGAAAAAGATAAAAGAGTAAAGCATAAACAAGTCTTTTGTAGTAAGATGCAAAAATAGTAAGCCATTTAGTAGATTTGGAAGCAATGCAAGGAAATAATTAAAAATGTTGTTTACTTCAGGTCAGTTTCAGCCTCAGTTTTCTGTTTAAATTTATTTCTTTTTTTTTTTTTTTTCTGTGAATAGGAACAGTCACTGTAAGACTTTGACACATTCTCCTAACTATCAAAAGCTAATGGTCAGCTCATCTGCCACCTCAAATTAAAGACACATTCTTCTTTTGAACAGATTTTGCTTTCCCTTCCCCTGGGCCCTTTCTATAACTCAAAGTTGTTAGGATGCAAATTACACTCCAGCACCAGCCCCACCTGTACCCCCTTTATGCTTCCTTACACACCCTTTTAATTAATACAACTGAAATTTCCCATAATATTGTACATTACACAGTGCTCACAAAAAATAGCTAATAATACTAAAAACCTTCCATGACATTGATTATTCCAATCCTCTCAAATATCTCAATACTACCAAATCTCACAGCAACATTAAATCTTTCAAGCGGCTCGAGATACACATCATGGGTGGGGGGAAACCAGGTGGGATACAGCCAATCTACTGGTCCTGGGAGGCCTCCTTTGGCAATGGACACTACAACAAAACTAAGACATTAGTATCTTCTGCTTTTTAAATCATCTTTTCCAGGAATCCTCTGGTGAAAGAAGGGAGAAGGATTAGTAAGAAGGCCAGGCAGAGTTGAGGAGCACTGAGTAAAACACAGTCAGGCTCAACCTCCACAGAATGGACCAAGCACCATTATTACACATGCAGCGTTAGTACTCACAGTCACTCACTTTGGTATAGAAGCTATTTAGAATCACAATGCTGCCAGAGAATCAGCATATTGCCCATCAAAAGGATGAAATGAGCTTTAATTAGGTTTAGGGAATCTGCATTTCCCTTTTGAAATGCTGTTATTCATCAGAGTACCTCTTTTGTCTCAAGACTAAGTCCAAGGCTCCCTCGACTTCCTACCCAGACCTTCCATGCCCTGACAGCATGGCAGACCTTATGGCATATACATCATGACTACATTACAACAGAGTTTTCATAACAAAAGATATTACATATACAGGATTTCTGACAGACCTATGATTTGGGTAATGTTGCAGGATGTCTGAAAGGCTGGTTTACAGAATATACCAGATGACTGAAATTAAACCCAGTGCTTTGGTTTCTCATCCCTTGTTAGATTTTGGGTCCAGGACTGTCACATTCACTTTTAGCTACTGTTTACATTATGACAAGGTTATCTATCAGTTCACACTGAAAAAATCACCTCTTTGAAAGCAGCCACTCTTTCCCATTGTTGTCGGTGGGCTCAGATTCACTCAGTTTATTTCCTGATTGTTCAGTTATTTCCTAATTGCTTGTACAGGAGTCTAAGCTGATGTGCTGGCTCAGCAAATACTGGACTACGTATATCAGAGAAGAAAATCTTGAGTCCACGCTAATGCTAAGAGTAGGTGCGAGCACACCTATTTCACAGTTGGAAGGAAGGAATGGGATGCAGAAGCCTGCTTGGCTACATCTCCCAATCTGCAGTAAAATTACATGGTTGATGTCCATCCTGCTGTCCATTATTAATAGGGATTTAACATCTCACAGAACAAAGCTATAAAGGATATTTAAAGGCAAATGAAATACGGTATTTCCTTGCCAGCAATATAGAGACACAAAGAGTACAGAGTACAAAACTGGTATCAGAAAACACTTAATCACCAGCTTCCGCTTCTATACATGTCATCACTGAGAATGATAGTTGCAAAATCTCTCAAAACACTCGCTGTTAGTAGTGTGGGTGAATGTGACCCACCAACAGCACAAGAAAGTATGCTACTTAAAAAAAGAGAAGTTGCAGGAAACTGCAAGGAGAAAGAGAAGGAGGATTCCCCTCAATCTCCCTGGGTCAGATAAAAGATCAAATTTAAGTTTGGAACAAAAAAACCAAAACAAAACAAAAAAAAATTTGAAACGCTTCAAACAGAACAAAGAACATTTTGCTAGGTTTTAACTTAGTGAGAAATATAATGGGGATATATTCCATTTCTAAACTTGAAACAAAGCATGTCACTGGTAAAAATGCCCACTAATGGTCACACGTATTAGCATGCAGTATCAGAGATGCATTTTGTGCCCATAGCAGCTGCTATAGTAACTTTGGAGAAGATATATCATATTTCTCATGAATAACAAAGAGAATGAATTCTTAAGAGTGAAATTCTGATCAGACTCAGCTGTGAAATGTCTCTGCACTAGCCACATTAGAAATTCATCTTTATATATATTCATGTTATCCAGTTTATCTCACTTACCAAACCAGACTACTTCTCACCATTTCCAAAAGTGCTGTCCAGTCTATATGATATCCCATAAGAAATGAACCCCTGGACTTCACTTGGGAAGCTACTTCTAGCCTATTCTACTGTTGTGTCCTCTTTCCACTTTTTATACTACACCTTTTGTATTCCCTTCATTGAAGTGTAGAACATCCCTCTCTAGCTTTTATACCTACAGAATGGGTGTTCTTTCCTGCTGAAGTATTACCAGCTGTGTTCAAACTTGTTCAGATATGAACATTGCTTTATCACTCTCATAGGTCTTCGTCTCCTCCTTTCTAATCACTCTCTATAATTCCTCCTGGTTTTGTTGCTCTTCCGTGACCTCCACACAATGTATCCACATTTTCTACTTAATCAGTATGGGTAACTGATGTAAATTTTTTATAACCAAACTCCAAACCAAGTAAAACTACTTCAGGATTCATCGACAAACAGGATTCTGCTTACTAGTCTCAGAGGAGCACAAGACAGTCATGGAGACTTGAAAGTGCTTTCATTTAAAGATTGGAGGAAGCTTATAGTTGTGGATAAAGCGTTAAGAGCCCAAGATTTGCAAACAATTCCTAAATACCTCTAAAAATTGAAGAAAAAATTGAAGAAGAAAGGCCCAGCTTCAATTCTCTGTGGATGAGTCTACTCTTTCATAACTCTGCTGTTGTATATCACTCTTCCAATGGGAAAACTGGAAGAAAACTCTCTGAGTCCGAGAATTTTAGCCTCGAGATTTTCAGTTTCATTTTACAAAAATCCCACACCCTGAAAGCTGTGAAGTTTGAGAACTTATAAGCACTTTGAACCCAAGGATCACAAAACCAGTACAAAACCATGTACATTATCATCACAAAATTTACTCTATGTGTATCCAGTTACTTAAAGTATCCAGGTTGCATAGTCCTCTTCTTGGACACCACGGTTTGCCCATAGATCCTGAATGGCAGGATGGGGCTTATTCACCACCAGATGAGTTCTATTATACCTTGAGTGGAATTCATCTCTTCAAAGCCACTGCACTTCAAGTTCACAAAAGTAATTACCCGCAAGGAAAGGTGTCGCCTGATAGAATGCAATCAACTACAGCTGTTTGAGTTCTGAATATGTTGTAATACACCTTTACACTTGCTATTAAATATCTCATTATAAACCAAATGTCTAGTTTGAAAATTAAATTAACTCTGAAAAAGTAAAGACATTCAAATTGCATTAAAATACCCTGCTGCCAATTATTATTTAGCAAACTAAACTGAATTTTTGAAGATTTAATCATCTTTATTACTTTCAGCATTTATTCCAAAATATACAATATTCAGATCAGTCTGAATCCCATCTTTTTTCACAGTATAACAATTTATCTTCATATAGCAGAAGGGCTTTTATTCTAAATCATTATATTATTGTTACTAATCCATGTTAAGGTGACTTACTTGCATTGAGCTACTTTTTTAAATACTTATTACTGATTTTGGGTCCCTATATGCAAACTGAGTGTATTCGAGAATGCTATTGATTACTGAGCATAGTGTGCAGTAGAAGCCAGATTCTGAAGACCAGATATGGATTTATTGGAAGAAAGGAAGGCTGACAGGCTGATAAAACCTGGCTCCCACCTTTATTTGCTTAACCCATCATTATAACCTCTCTCTCGGTCCTCCAGGCCGTTTTACCAAAAGCAGGGAGCTGAAGAGATGGTGTGACATTTGAACAGCCAGGAAAAGTGTGCTTACTCCCATCTGTAGCCTTATAGCAGTCAATTTTGCCTTAGGACCTGGTGAAGGGGAGGGTTCAGATCTTCGTGGTCACTAGAACTGTATTGATTCCAGCTGTACAGTTAAAGTTGATGTGAAACTGCAGTGAGGTGGAAGATACTCCATGCAATTATCAGGATCCATCACAATTAGCACAGTGGCTATATGTACCTATCAGTAAACAGTGATGTGTAATATGAATGATGAATGTTGAATGAATGACTGAAATATGAACAAATAGACAAGAGAAACAGTTGGCCAAAAGCCCAACTTCCCCAGATATGCCTCTTTCAGTGGGATTACTTCAGCCTATGTCTAGCCTGGCCCTATGGATTGAAAACCCATTACTGTTTGGAGGCACTAGGTGTGCTTCCAGACCACATCTTCCAGGTCAGTTTTGTCTGAAAAGAATCTAGTTTGCCTGCTCCATATAACAAGATCAAACACAATAAATGAATACGGTATTTACTACAAAAGCATATGTTTAATTTGAGCTGAAATCCTAATGTCGATAGATTCATTAAAGAGTCATAGTTGGACGTTACACTCAGCAACAATAGTAGAACAGTCTGTCTTTTTTTTTTTAAGATTTTTGTTCATATCTGCTCACATGATAACAGTTCTTAGTATAGTGTTATTCAGCTCGAAGTGAACAGGGTCTGGAAACGTTTGGCTACAATCACAACAGACAGGCATTTGCAGGTTCCCAAGCTTCTTAAAGACAATTATACTTTTTCATAGCGCTGTGAAAGGACCATTGGCCTCAAATTCAGAGTAGTGTTATTAGTTCTACAGGGGTTATCTGCAGGCTGCTTGAGCTCCTCGCTTCTGGGGACCTATTTTATGTTTCAAGTGCAAGACACCATCCTTGGTTTTCCCCCACCTTACTTTCCTCAGCTTGACTGACATATCTTGTATCTTCCCTTTATGCTCATGCTATTCAGTCTCTGTAGTTGCAACACAAAAGACAATGGATGCCCCATCACCACTCCGATGAGCAAGCTACATTTCTTCAGCATAAATGTCAAAAATAGCCTCAAGTATCTGACTTTTGCAGAATGCTCAACATCATATCTAGTATTCTGCTTGGCTTTTAGAGAAAACTGGGAGCTATGGGAACATGAGAAAGATGACCTTCACTTATGTTCCCAGTACTTTTACACACTAGGAGACTGGAATAAAAGGTTTTATTTGTAATAGTTTTATTTGTAACTTAGTTATAAATGATGCCCTGGGCATTTCCATGAAGAGAAGAGCTCTTTGATTCATATCCTGTATGGGTCTAAGTGTGTAGGACTATACCTCCGTGATAAGCAATGAAAGAACAAACATCCACTAAAATGAAGATTCAGGAGTGAGTAAAAAACCCATATCTAATCCAACTGATAAAAATTAGGAGAAACTTGCTAATTCATTTGCATGATGTAACTCAGAGCCTCCCTTATTCAGATAGCTTTGTGCTAATATGATTATAAAGAGCTGCCATAAAAATCTGTTTGCGAAGGGGTTGCTGAAAACATTGCATCAGTTCTTTTCTTATATCCCTGCCACACAACAGTACGGGAATTCCTGGGGACTTCTAAAACTTGAGAGATCCTTACCACAAGGTTTGGTTCCCTTTTGATGAGTAATTCACAAAATTCCTCAGATTCAAACAATGCCAGGAAACTAAACTCAGAACCCCTAAAGTGTGGTTATGTGTTTCAAAAGGATATAAATGTAATTTCAAAACCAGAAAGATGACCCACTATCTGGTGTGACTATGGGTCAACACTATCTCATTGCTCTAGCCAGGCCAATGTCACTAATAGCAGTACTCATTGATCCAGATTTTGGCTAAAATTGAAAAACTAGTTTTCAAAGTAACTTATGTTGCATTCTGTGGCTCATGTAGGTATGTAAGTAGCAGCATGTAATGATGATCATAGTCCTTACTGGTTTTGAAATATATTAGTTTACACATATATTAACCTCAGACTAAATTCATTAGGTTTCTGAAGGTTTATCGCTACATCTTACTCACTTCAGTAATAAGTTGTAATATGTTGTATGCAACACATGTCTGCATATTCTGACAGTCACTTTATGATTACTATCATGTAAAATTGTATTTTTCCTAAAGATAGGTAAGCAGAACAGAGAAGCTTTTCCTCTGAAACTTTTAGCTATACAAAAAGAAAGTAGTTCAACATTACTAAGTACCTTCTTTATCATCATGACGTATGATTGCATCCTGTATCATATCAGCAAGATGAAAACGAACTCGACGATTCTTTCCATGTTTCAGTTTTTTCACGTAGCCCTCCCGTTTCTGGAAAGCTTTTTCTCGTTCGTAATATGCTTTTATTTGGTCACAGCGCATCCGCTTCACCAGCCGCTGCCGCTGGCCGAGAGGGAGGGACTCCAGCAAGCACTGCTCAATTTCCATCTCATGGGACCGAAAAACATTACATAGCTGGAAACAGCCTGTAAGAAATTAAAGACAAACCCATTTAGATCATGCAACAGGATGTTTTCAAATGTGCCATGAAACTTCCACCGATTTTCTTCTTGTCCTTTCTAACTGTGTGCAAGTCTATCATGTGAGCTCCTCCTACTCAACCAATGGTGACTATAGAGCGTATATATCATTATCATTTATATTTGGGAAGCAAGACATAACTAATTCCATTAAATCACTGATGCATTTTTTTAAAGCTAATTCAGTTCATGTAAACAAATGTGACCAGAAAGAGGTCTAAAAGTTCAAATGCGAGATAGGCAAAATATCTAACTAATTCAATATAATTTAAGTGGCTCACATTTGCTTACAAACAAGAGACTATTATGCAGAGAAATGCCAGTCTGAGGTCCGGACTTCTTTTTTGTTCATTTTCATCTTGCTTTAAGTTAGCAAATTCCTGCTATTCAGTGAGAAGAAAAATCATCATATCATACTATGATAATTATAATGAGCTCATTAGCATGCAGTGGGTACTCAGGCAACTATCTATTAAAAACATCAAAGTCATTTCACATTCCTAACTATGTGTGTGACTTTTTTTTTCGCTTTGTATACAGCCATCCAATTGGAATCTTCTAATGAAACTGTCAGATACTGAAATCTTCGTGCGCAAACCAATCACAAATGTGTTTTTGTCTTGGTTAATCCTAACATTCGTAGCATTACCTTCAAGTCAGTTTCCTCTTTTGTTTTTACTGTATTTTTACTGACATTGTGATAACAGTGATGTTCTATTGCAGTATGTTCTCTTTTCCACGGAGGGTGAAGACCATAAGAAACCACTTGCTTCTAGTTGCCTTTTAGGGGACAGTTGTCTTATAAAAGGAGATTAGTTATCTTCAGATAATTTTATTGCCTGAGTCTATGGATGTGAATCCACACCTTCGAAATCAACGATGTACCCACTAACCTACCCTACAATCATTTGATGTGGTGGCTGGAGACCACCCAATCACTACTGATTCTCATGTTCTACTTTATATACATAATTAAATTTTCTTCATATGGAAGCTAGATGCCCAAATTTGTAGTTTCTAAGGACTGTCAGCAGCCCAGATGAGAGAGGTTTTCTCTCCACAGTTTGACAGAAGACCTCTTGAAGGGGTTGTAGACTCTAGTCATCTTAGGCAGTTAAGAAATACCAAAATTAAGTTTTCTGTGCAACTTTAACTAGGCCTGCTTTGTTTACCTACCCATTTTGCATTAAAAGATCCCTAACTCATTCAGGGCACTAGCTGAGTAGAGCTGAGTAAATGACCACTTTCTTTCCTTCCTGTTGCTTTACATATGTTCAAACCCCACCCTGAAGGCTTAATTAATAATTTCCTGGTAGGCTTTTGTAAAGCTCACATGATCAGGTGCATAAATGCTTCCCAAATATTTATTTATTTTCATTAAGAAAGAGGGATAAAGGGGCATTCTTATCTAAATTCTCTACTGAGTAACTGAAAGATGATTTTCTTTTTAAATCACTAATTTCGGGTGTTTAATCCAAGAATTCTATAATCTTTTCCTCAAGTTTTTGTTTGTTTGTTTGTTTGTGGTTTTTTTTTTTTTAAAGGCATAGTATTTTATAAACTATTATGCATCACAATACCATAATAAAATACTATCAAAATTATAGTCCTAGGGCTGCATGTCAATCACTCTATAAGCCATAATATGTTGTATATTTATTTGTTATATTACTTTATTAGAATATTGTATTCTATTATACATTCTATTACATATTCTATGTACTAAGTATGAGTTAGAACCCAAGGTCTCAAAACAGGCTTCCCAAAATTGAGGAGCATACATTTATGCGAAAAGTACCCAGAGTGTGTCCTGGGTTTGACTAGGACAGAGTTAACTCTCACCAGACGCTGGGATGTGACATGGCCAGGACAGGTGACCTAAACTAGCCAAAGGGATATTCCATACCGTGTGACATCATGCTCAGTTTATAAGGGTCTTGGGGAAGAGTAAGGGGCGAAGCGGGGTGGGGGAGCAGCAGTGGCATTCCGAGTGATGGCGTTTGTCTTCCCAAGTCACCATTACGCGTGAGGGAACCCTGCTGCCCTGGGGATGGCTGAACCCCTGCCTGCCATGGGCAGTGGGGAGTGGATTCCTTGTCTTGCTTTGCTTGTGCATGCAGCTTTTGCTTCACTTATTAAATTCTTGTATCTGAACCCACGAGTTTTCTCACTTTTACTCTCATTCTCTTCCCCATCCCACTGGGGGGAGAGTGAGCGAGCGGCTGCGTGGGGCTGAGCTGCCAGCTGGGCTAAAATCATGACAGAGTGTCTTGTTGAGAAACTCCATGACACAAGCAGACACAGAATACAATTCTAGAGGTCAAGTTCAATCAACCTATTTTAACATAGGCTACCCCTTCCCTCTCTATAATTTCGGTTCCTTTCTTAGCATGCCCTTCTAGTTAAAAGAAAATGAGTTGTCAAATGAAAAAAAAATTGGAAACAAGTATTGGCTTGCTTTAAGCCAAAACACAAACCCTTTCTTTTTGCATGTCAAAAGCCAACAGCTCCTTCTATATAAACCAAAATTTTCCATTTGACTTTAAATGATACGTTTCATTTCTGAGCACATGTCGGAACAGACAAGGAAATGAAAGGGTAGCTCTGTAAAGCTGCAGAAGATGTAACTTTATTCCCCACTTCAGTCCCAGTGTTCAGAACATTCAATCAAATACGAGATCTGTACTCAGACCATCCTCAGCCCCAGGCAGTTCACAACTGTATCTCCTTTCTATCATGATGATCTCCTTTCTATCCTCTCTCTGGTGACCAGCAATGGAACTCGAGGGAACGGCCTGAAGCTGTGACAGGGGAGGGTTAGGTTGGAGAGCAGGAAAAGGTTTCTCACAGAGAGGGAGGTCAGACAATGTTCTCAGTCATCTGCTCTGATTGGGCTGGTCCTGTGTAGAGCCAGGAGTTGGACTCGATGATCCTTAGGGGTCCTTTCCAGCTTGGAAGATTCTATGATTCTGTGATAGGACTGGGGAATGAGCAAAATTAAGATTTTCCCTATTAGAATTGTTCAACTTCGTAAAAAAATTTTTAGTGCCCATGACTTAAGCCTAGACAGTATTTCTGGCTTGTAAGACTCTAAGCTTATTCCCTAACACTTGCACCTAAGAGTCCAGCTCTACAGAGTTTTACCTCTGCTCTCTTCCTTCTCTTTTACGAAAGGAAGAAGGAGCAGCCATGCACTTGGGCTCTGACCGGCTATAGCTGAAGCTGCTGTCTATATCTGGAAAACTGAACTGAGGGTGAGAATTGTTGCTGTTGTTCTAGTCTTAGCTGTAAATCAGTGTTGTTCGCTGACAAGAGACTTGAACTGTATTTTAGCTTTTCTTCAGCTTAGCTCCTGTGCAGCCTCTGCTCTTAGGAGGAACTGGTAGCGTTTGCTGCCACATGACTATTGAAATGGGCGCAAGCTGTAGGACACTTTTGTTGTCACAGTGTTCTGCTCCTCCAGGATGAGCAATCAAACTAATTAGCTTAATGTCAAATTAGCTTGGTCAAATAGAGTACAGCAAAGATGAGCTCATACAGCCAAATTCCAGCTTCAGGAAGGATGTGGCTGTCTTAGTGTCCTCTGCCTCTCCACTGGGATGGATGACTTTCAGCTGGCATGAATGCCCGTCTATTTGTTCCACGAAGTGGAACAATGCTTGACTGCCAGAACTGGTCTCACACAGTGGTTTCCAGTAAGTGTCTGGAGTCAGACAAGTCAGGCAGATTGAGAAGAGGACTCAAACCACTTGGGCATTGGTCTCAGCTGGGAAGTAATGAGTTGCAATGGAATTTTTTCTCTCAGCACATCTGGAACTTGATACATTTTAGATGAGATTAGTATCTGATTGTAGATATAATAGCTGCAAATCAGCAGCCTTGTTAGGTTAAGCCTGGATTAAACAACATAGTATACATGCAGACAAGGCACACTCTCAAAATTAATCTTTCAGATGCTCATCTTTAAGGCATGTAACATTCAGTCCCAGTTTTTGAGCCTGGCAGATCTCTGCTCTGACTGTGGAGGCCTAGTGAGCATGGGGAACCGCCAATGTCAAAAGAAGCAGAGCTTCCTGGCCATCACCCCAAGACAGCTGGACTCAAATCAGGAGGGTTGTAGACATGCTTCTGGAAGAAATTCTGGGGATGGCTTAGTGGCACTTTGAGCATTGGATAAGGTAACTGTGTCTTGTCTAGCTGGATTTTGAAAATCTCCATCAATGCATTCTCCAAGTTCTCTGGGTAACCTGTTCCAGTGCTGCACTGCCTTCTATCAAAAATGGCTTGGTTTTTTTTTTGGTGGCCATTACACACTGTTACTACTGTCACTACTGAGAAGATTTCAGCTTTTCCTTTTCTGAAATTATCCTGTTAGCCTTCTGCTGCCCTCACTCCACTTCCTCAATGTCTATCTTACACTGGGGGGATCAAGACTACTACACACATACGTGCAGGTGCAGCTTCACTAGCCTCAAGTAGACGTGGACAATGACTTCCCTCAGTCTGCTGGCCATACTCCTCCTAATATAGCCCACTATGTGGTTTGCCTTATTTACAACCAGAGTGCAGGGCTGGCTCCCACTCAACTTTGTGTTCGCTATAACCTCTACATCCTCTGCAGCAGGGCTGCAGCTCAAGTCAGTCAGTTCTCAGCCTGTACCAATGCATAGGTCAGGCATGAAAATACGCACTTCCCTTGTTGAACTGCCCAAAGTTTCTGTTGGCCCAATCCTCAGGATTAAGCTCTACCTTTTAAAGAATGCCAACCACTTTGTCCTAATATAGCACTGCCAACAACAGCAACAGATTCAACTGTAAAGAAAACCTCCAGGAAAAAAATAGCTGCACAACTTTATTAGGTGGATGTAAACTGCTACTGACAACTCAGCTACAGCCAGGCTCGAAAGAGAAGCTAGTCCTAAAGGGTAACACGTACAGCAGGTCTCTCCATCCTTTGCTCTTCTGCATATGAGAAAAATGGCATAAACCATCACACTGAACTTGTACAAGAACCTTGTATGGGACCCACTTAAATAGCAGAAGATATATGGAAAATATTATCTCAACCAGAACTGGTTTTGTGTATGCTGGCCAGGAGGCAGTGTGGTAACGTGAGGAAAGGTTTGTGGGTAGGGAGAAAGGTTGCCTTCTGAAGAAATTTGCATAAGAGTTTATAGCTCATTACATAAGATATCATATTTGAAGATTATTTCATGTGTTTCTTGCCTCAGCGTATGACAAATCACAGTTATGTACAGTGCTTCGAAAAGGTCACTCTGATTGTCATGGTATATTGTACTGGATAACTCATTAGCAGTGCCTCCATCAAAACACTGAAAAAGCTTATCAGGGTATTATTTATTTCATGAGATGCCCTGGGCCGAAAGGACTAGAATAAACATGCTTGTCGGTACGTATCTGGTTTTAAGCTCTGTACCTTCTGTATAAGCACACAACATAAAAATCTTTATGAAACACTGAGATATCAAAAACAGAGATCCTTTTAATGTATCACGTTGGTTATTAACTAGCACAGGACAAAGGAACCACTGTAACTAATAGGAAGCAAAGAATGTTTCAAGGATGCTTGCGTAGAGCTGCTTCACTGACTGGGTCCACGCTAGAAAGAGAAGAATCATTGCTAAAAAACAACTTGTTCATAAAGTTGTAGCAATTTACTCATCACTGAACAGAGTGGCAGTTGCATCACAGCACAAATTATGAGCTTGATCCTGTCTGTATGAACAAGAGGTTTCTGAGTAAAGAAGAACTGCTTGCTTTGAATTGTCAGTGGTTCTCACTGCAAAGGTGAGAGAAGGAATAGTTGGTGGCACTACCAGCACCAGCTCCTGAACAACATGAGGAGCTTGGGAAGGGTGATGGGACATAAACAGAGAGGTAGAATGTGATCGATACAGGCATTTTCTTCCATCTCCTGCAGGTGATTTGAGCCCAAGTTACTTTACGGTAGATAGGAACATTTTTGCCATACCTCTTTTCAGAAGCCATATTGATACATCTTTCCTTTATGTTTCTTACGGCTTTATGTCACTTAACTTTAGTCACTTGCTCTGGTATTTAAATTGGGAGTCTAGTCATCCTGAAAAAATGCACTTTAGATGGTAATTCACATTGCCTGGGGGTGATTATGTTCCTATCTAATCTGGATCACGTGTCAGAAGGTATTTCCAGAATGTGAAGCTGAATGCCTACATACAGGCACTACAAAAGTTTACCGCTGTGCTCCTATATATGCATTGTATTTTGACTTTTCACATAAGTCTTTGTTGTTGTGATTCAGAGAAGTACGTACTCCTGAACCCTGGGAACAGTGTGTTTTGCAAAGTATGGCAAGTTAAAAAACTTGTCTCTTCATTAAAGGCACACACACACAACCAAACTGCTGATGTTGCTTAATGCAGCAAGAACCTCAAATAAAGTGACACAGAATTACGGTGCAAAATGCTTAGAATTAACTTTTTGCAAATACTAAGATACATGTTTACCTTCATTTACATAAACATTCATGTTTATTTTGATTGTATTTTAAACAATGATTAATTAAGCTTCTGGGTGTTTGAAGGACTATGGTCTTTACAGCACAGAAATAAAATGTGGAAGGCTTAAATTACCTGGAAAATGGCAACCTGAGATTCTGAGAATATATCTACTTGAGACTACTACCTAAACAATATTCTTTGAGCATCTTGATCTCATGAAAGGAAAAAGGGTAAGAAAGCTCTCTGAAACATACTCTGTGTTTAACTTGGGTCGTCTGACACTTCAGGTCCAATCTTGGTCTGTTCTCACTGAAGATATTATATCAGCCCTTCTTCATAACTATAATTAAACACCTACATTCTAATTTAGATACCTGAAATTGTCCAGAATTTCAGAAAGATAAAATATTTGAAAATTTCACAACTTCAGTGAACTGTTAAATAGATTAGCATTCATTAAATAACAAAAGAAGCCAAGTTTTTATAAATACCATACTATAACATGACACTTTTAAAACTGGCTGGCTAAACATTCACAGTGCTATCAAAGATATGTGGGAAAAGCATGCAGTAAGCAGCAAGTGCTTTGGCACTTACAGACCCAGATACACAGATGATGTAAATCAGTGCAGTTTCATCCAGTTCAAAAAGCTGCATTAATTTACACCCCATACTTGATGACAGAAATCAGACCAGAAACTTGAGCGCTGACCCTTTCAGTAACGCACTTTGCTGTTATATATAATGACTTTACGATACGTGATGATTATCTGCTACCAACAGTGCATATTATTTAAATGTATTATATTACATTAGAAATAATAATTTATTAGTATTTAAGCAGCTGAACTGCATTCCATATGAAAGCAGTGATACAAATACAATAGCCTAACAGAAGTTATGGTGTCTGGACCACAGATCAATGCATTTTTTAGAGGTGCTCTCTTCAGAAATCTAAAGTTATTATCTATTGCCTACTGATCTTCCCTTTTCAAAAAAGAAATACTTCTTACCCACAGAAGGGGCTAGATTAGTTTAAATCCATCTCAAATTACAATGTTAAGGTCAGTATCAAAATACTTGGATTTGAAAATCCTTTGTTCAGCACAGGGAAAATTACTTACCATCTGAACAGCCTCTCCATTACATTTATTAAGCTGTAACTGAAGCGCAGTGCTCATAACCACTCAGCCTGATTTTAACGGCTAAAGTGTTTTCATCAGGTCAGCAGTGCTCTGCTGACTGTAGTGATGGGCTTATTCATTTTCTTTTTGCTTGGTTCCCCCCCCCAACCCACAAGTAGATAATCATGAGGGAGCAGTATAAATGTAAACTATTTACCTTGTAAAGAAAGTAAAGAATTCAATTAATGCCAAGTCTTCTGAGAATAAATTACATTGCAGTAAAGGAGCTGATGTGCTTCTGTTCTTGGCTCCACAGAGCTTCTTTTGGGTGTCATTACAAAGTTAGGGCTCTTAAATGACACGATATACAAAGCATCCTCGTTTTCTGCTTAGCACCCAACTCTGTCTTTGCTGAAGAGCACATTCAAGCCACCATCCTCTTACAAAACCCTACTCCTGTATGCTGCTTTTCAAGAGCCTTTTGATGTGACTAGACTGGTAAGCAGGAACTGCAATCAATTTCCACCTTGATACCAAGGAAAAGTTACTTATCAGACACTATTAATCAACTGTACAGGCTTTCTAATAGACTCTATTAATTCAGTGAAGTTACAGCGGCATTCTCTAAAAATTTGTTGTATTTAAATCAAAAAATCAAGAAGTTAAGGATCTTGCCTTCACAGTGATAGAAGCGAGCCTGAGTAATAACAAATCGAATATAACACAAGGCTCTGCATTGTCATTTGTGATTTATCTCATGTACAATCTGTAACATATGCATGTTTTACGTTCTAGGTAAAAGTCATTAACTGTGTGCCAGCCTATTCAACAAACACAGCCAAACTGCCTGCCCATGTATTGGCCTTCAATGTAATAAAATACAGGTTTCAAATACATATATAGAATCATGGAATCATAGAATCACAGAGTCATAGAATGGTTCGGATTGGAAGGGACCACAAGGATCATCTAGTTCCAGCCCCCTGCCATGGGCAGGGACACCCTCCACCAGACTAGGCTGCCCAAAGCCCCATCCAACCTGGCCTTGAACACTACCAGGGAGGGGGCAGCCACAGCTTCTCTGGGCAACCTGTTCCAGTGGCTCACCACCCTCACAGGGAAGAGTTTCTTCCTAACGTTCAACCTACATCCCTCCTCTTTCAGTTTATATCCATTACCCCTTGTTCTGTCACTATGCTCCCTAATAAACAGTCCCTCTCCAGCTTTCCTGTAGGTCCCCTTTAGGTATTGGAAGATATGTAAGAGGTTCATCCCATTTTTTAGAAAAAAAATCATTATTATTTTCTTTTGTCTGTCTTGAAGCACAGGGAGCTCACAGGTCTGTTTGATCTGAGAGTATATCCCAGAGCAGTAGTCCTCAGCTGTGGATCACATCCAGAAACCACATGAATGCAAGCAAAATGAGCAGACATGATCTGCTGTTTCCTTTGGCAAAGTTGCTGTCTCTGTATCCTCTCTACTTCTGTCATCCTTCCATCCTCCCTCAGAGGATAAGACAAAGGTGCAGTCTGGATTCCTACAAACCACAGCATACGTCAAGTACATTCTCCTGCGGACATCAAAACCTTTTGTAAAGTAGATTAAAACACCGTCGTTTGCTCTGGAGCACTGGAGTTTCCAACTGAAAAGACTGTGATGAGTAAAACACATGAGCCCATTAATGTCTTCTCATATAATATACCACATAACTGAGTTTTTAGGAGATGACAGTCTGACCTCAAGCTAGATTCAGAGCTTTGTTGTAACATCTCCAAATGATGACTGTCCAGACAATAGGCTGAAACCTACTGCTCTTCTGGACTTTAAGGAAGGCTTTTGAGCAATCAGTCCATGAATCTTGGGATCCACTATCCTCTTACCAAAAAGAAAAAAAAAAAATAAAAGAAAAAAGAGATTTTGGATACCTCTATTCCAGTACATAAAAGAAGGGCAGTAAGCAATCTATGGCTCACCAGTTAAGTGTTACGTACTGGCTCATGTTCATATGGTGAAGTTTCACGCTGAACAAATGAAACATATCTAGACTGCATAGCACATGCTCCTGATTCTCCTGTGATTATCATGCTGTAAGATGTAATTATCTTTTTTTTTTTTTGTGGCTTCTAAATTTCACCGTATCTAAAGTGGAGACTGCACTGCAACATAGCAGAAAGGGATTTTACAACATATAACCAAAGGTGTTTGTAAATGTTCTAGTAAGTGGTAGGAGAGTATGTGCAGGCATGCAACAACATTGAGGCTACAAAGCCTTTTGAAATAGATAGGTGGAAAGGCCATAGAGAACATAATTTGGGGGAGTTTCATCCACCTGGTCTATTGGAAGAGATCTCTAGACACTTGTAGCCCATGACATAGAGAGGGTTGGTTGGAACTGTTCAAAACTGAGCCGGCAAGCTAAATGGCAGTCCTGTACACTATCAGAGGTCCAATGCCTTTCGCTCTTTTTTTTTACCAAGTGTAGACAGACCCTTTGAAGCTTTTACTACGAGTGCTGTCTAGCCACTTTGTCTTTCTTTCTGCTAGCAGCAAGGTAAGTGGTGCAAAGGGCAATTCTGCATGGCAATGCATTTCACACAAGGAAGAAAGAACTTACTTGCAATAGGCTTAAATTTCCTTGCAATGTACTTGAGACTACTCGGTATCTTCTGTGATGAGAGATTCAACGATTGTTAAGCTAACCCCAACACCCATGTAGTACAAAAGCAACATTATAATTTCTAACCATAATGAAATAGTTGTACAACATTCCTAGGCAATGTAGTACCAAACACTGTTCACTTGTTTGAATAAACTGTGTCATGATTAACCTAGTTTTGAAAAATGTTCTTGAAACTGGGTAACAGGTTTGGAAAGTATGATGGAAAGAAAAAGTAAAAGAGGCACACATAGACACACAAGTAACATAATCACACAGACTTTGTTTCCTAAGGAAAATCAAATCAGAATATGCTTATGTTTCCCAAAGGTTAACAATATTATTCCTAAAGCAACTATTTATTATTGTTTAAAGAAATATTGTAAGTCCCCATGTCAGGATCTGAAGACAGAGTTTGAAATAATTGGAAAGCAAAAGTCATCTGATTGAAACTGACTGCACTAACACATTTTTTTAAGATACATGTATATATGGACAAGTGAGGAGAAAAACTAAATTGGCTGTTTGAGCTAACCCTTATAATCTTTTGTTCACTTTTGGATCTATGAAATTATGTCACTCATTATTTGAGATTTCCAGAAGCAAGCAATGTGTATTTGTTAGAGTAATATAAAGCACTTAATAAGGCTCGTCAGTAGCAAAGTCTTTGAGAAAACAACATCAGCATATTTGGTCATATTTTAGTAATCTAAATTGCTATAAATCACACTAATAGCAAGTAAAACTCAGGCAACTCCAAATCAAAAGGCATAAGAGCAAAGAAGATTTGAGCTTGCCAAACGACAATAAAAAAGATAAGAAGGAAGAGATCAGAAGTTCTTCAGAAAAAAGCATCCCATTTTAGTCCTTGCACAGGCCTGGCTGTCTTTATTGGACTGCAATGCAAAACTTATGAAGTTGCAAAGAAGCTGTGAAGATAAGAGTTATTTCCTTACAGTGCAGTAAATGGAGATGTAACAAAACATTCATCTCCAGTCCACACTTACAGATACAGGACAGAGAGGAGGCGAGGATGTGCATCCGGGAACAGATGCACTGGAGAAGACTTCCTGCCATCACCATATAATATAAAGGGCTTGTTATGCAGACCAAGGACACTCAGATCACAATGAGAGACGAAAAACATGAAGACTGTTGCTGATACTTGTAAAGCTGCAACTTTGAAGAGTGAATTAACACATAGGTGAACAGTGAGAGGAAGAGAAAAATTACGGTTGCTGTGCCTCAAAGGTACTGAGAGAGCTGAAGAGCAGCAGAAACAACCAACTGGTTTACTGTAAAGTAATGTCTGAACAAAGAAACAAAAAACCTGGGGCAGTTCTTTCATCACAGACATTCCCAACTATCACTACTGAGGCTGCAAATACGTCAGGGATGAAGAACCATACAGTATACAAGAATTACAGAAAACACAGGAGAAAAAATGTAAATAAAAATTTGCAAAAGCCTGCGTGCAGAAAACTTAGAAGAAAATGAGAGGAGGGGAGGNAAAGGAAAGGAAAGGAAAGGAAAGGAAAGGAAAGGAAAGGAAAGGAAAGGAAAGGAAAGGAAAGGAAAGGAAAGGAAAGGAAAGGAAAGGAAAGGAAAGGAAAGGAAAGGAAAGGAAAGGAAAGGAAAGGAAAGGAAAGGAAAGGAAAGGAAAGGAAAGGAAAGGAAAGGAAAGGAAAGGAAAGGAAAGGAAAGGAAAGGAAAGGAAAGGAAAGGAAAGGAAAGGAAAGGAAAGGAAAGGAAAGGAAAGGAAAGGAAAGGAAAGGAAAGGAAAGGAAAGGAAAGGAAAGGAAAGGAAAGGAAAGGAAAGGAAAGGAAAGGAAAGGAAAGGAAAGGAAAGGAAAGGAAAGGAAAGGAAAGGAAAGGAAAGGAAAGGAAAGGAAAGGAAAGGAAAGGAAAGGAAAGGAAAGGAAAGGAAAGGAAAGGAAAGGAAAGGAAAGGAAAGGAAAGGAAAGGAAAGGAAAGGAAAGGAAAGGAAAGGAAAGGAAAGGAAAGGAAAGGAAAGGAAAGGAAAGGAAAGGAAAGGAAAGGAAAGGAAAGGAAAGGAAAGGAAAGGAAAGGAAAGGAAAGGAAAGGAAAGGAAAGGAAAGGAAAGGAAAGGAAAGGAAAGGAAAGGAAAGGAAAGGAAAGGAAAGGAAAGGAAAGGAAAGGAAAGGAAAGGAAAGGAAAGGAAAGGAAAGGAAAGGAAAGGAAAGGAAAGGAAAGGAAAGGAAAGGAAAGGAAAGGAAAGGAAAGGAAAGGAAAGGAAAGGAAAGGAAAGGAAAGGAAAGGAAAGGAAAGGAAAGGAAAGGAAAGGAAAGGAAAGGAAAGGAAAGGAAAGGAAAGGAAAGGAAAGGAAAGGAAAGGAAAGGAAAGGAAAGGAAAGGAAAGGAAAGGAAAGGAAAGGAAAGGAAAGGAAAGGAAAGGAAAGGAAAGGAAAGGAAAGGAAAGGAAAGGAAAGGAAAGGAAAGGAAAGGAAAGGAAAGGAAAGGAAAGGAAAGGAAAGGAAAGGAAAGGAAAGGAAAGGAAAGGAAAGGAAAGGAAAGGAAAGGAAAGGAAAGGAAAGGAAAGGAAAGGAAAGGAAAGGAAAGGAAAGGAAAGGAAAGGAAAGGAAAGGAAAGGAAAGGAAAGGAAAGGAAAGGAAAGGAAAGGAAAGGAAAGGAAAGGAAAGGAAAGGAAAGGAAAGGAAAGGAAAGGAAAGGAAAGGAAAGGAAAGGAAAGGAAAGGAAAGGAAAGGAAAGGAAAGGAAAGGAAAGGAAAGGAAAGGAAAGGAAAGGAAAGGAAAGGAAAGGAAAGGAAAGGAAAGGAAAGGAAAGGAAAGGAAAGGAAAGGAAAGGAAAGGAAAGGAAAGGAAAGGAAAGGAAAGGAAAGGAAAGGAAAGGAAAGGAAAGGAAAGGAAAGGAAAGGAAAGGAAAGGAGAAAGGAAGGAGAAAGGAAGTAGAAAGGAGAAAAGAGAAAAGAAGGTGTATGTGGAACAGGACAAAGGGGATATTCAGTATCACACATCACAGATACTCCAAAGCCAAAAGGGAAACAGTACTTCATAGACCTAACCATAAGAACTGGCAAGCACACACAGGAAAGGAAATCCTGTGCCAAGTGGACTGTGGTTCTACACGCAATCTAATCATTTACAGAGATTACTGTAAAGTAAAAGCAGATGGAAAACTAGCTTACAGTATAGTGGAGCTAACAAAAATTCTGCAGCAGAGTGAATATGTAGGCCTCTGGTCACTGTTCAGTGTACATCAAGGGACTGCCATCTCAGTTTTCAAACAGCAAAAGCATTGGAAACAGGCCCTCCTCCTTTCTGCGGAAAGGCAACGTATCTGGAATATTGCATTCAATTCTAGACAGTCAAATCGGAGCAGTTCAAAGAAACTACCACAAGTGGTTCTGGGGCCTGAGGGACTGATTTATGAGGAAAGATGAAAAGAATTAAATATGCATAGCTTAGCTAAGCAGTGACTAAGGAGAGACAAGTTAACAGAAATTTGAAGGGTGAAAGGGAAAAAGAAAGGTTATATAGCATGAAAAGGAAGGGAATTTGGAATAAGAAAATGAATTTAATATAGCGTAAATTTAGGCAGAGTACCAAGATAAAAATAACACATGGGGATGAGATTAACAGATAAGACCACAAGTTTCCTTGTTTGGTACACTGGGTGGGTAGCCACACAAAAGCACCAATGTGGGCCCAGCAGTTCAATGTTTCTGGCATCAGGGCAGCTCGCTCACTCAGCTCCAGCACCTCCAGATGGCCCTGCAAAGTTCTGTAAAGACAACCCTCCAGTAAAGTGGAGAAGCACTCTGGGAGAATTTCTGGTATATAGAGCTACACCACTGGCATCTGAGAGACTTCCCTCCCTTGCGCTGGTGGGGGCAATTATTGGGTATGTCCTAGGTAAGCCTGGGCTATGGTTAGACTATCAAGGACGGGTGCTAGTCTGAGCTAGATCTTCATGGACAAGTGAACACAAAAGCAGGCTGAGTAGCTGCCCTGACAACAGAGTTTGCAATAATCTGTTCAGGTGACCTTCCACATCTACTATCTAGCATCATACTTGTGGTCAGCACAGTTGTATGGGCACATAGAAGACAAGAAAAAAATGTGCAGAGAATCACTATCACACTTGCTTGTGAACATGCATAGCAATATCACTTCTGCATTAAAATAAGGAAATTCAGTTGGTCATTTGTCTGAAGAAGGCAAAGAAGAACAAAAAGAAGAGGAAGAAGAAACTGAACAGCTTCATCTCATCTGTCACACTTTAAAAAAGCGTAGGGTCAATGGATGGACTCCTAGTCTACATGAAACTTCAAGTTTCTTCACTGAGGAAATAAATAGACAAACATAAAACATGCTTCAAAGCTACTGAAGAAACTGAAATAGAAATGAAACAGAAATTATTATTGCAACTCCAACATTACTGCTTACAAGACAGAAAAGGTGTCTCTCAAAGACACAGTAAATCTCTGTATTTATTGGTGATTAGGAGGAATTAAGTATGTCGTTTAAATTGCCTTAAGAGCTTTACTTTTCACAACTGTCTACATGATTTATACATACCACTTCTGTAGCTAACATTATTAGTACTGCAGCTAAAAAAAATCATAGAATCATAGAATGATTTAGGTTGGAAAGGACTTTAAAGATCATCTAGTTCCAACCCACCTGCCATGGGCAAGGACACTCTCCATTAGACCAGGTTGCCCAAAGCCCCATCCAACCTGGCCTTGAACACTGCCAGGGAGAGGGCAGCCACAGCTTCTCTGGGCAACTTGTTCCAGTGCCTCACCACCCACACAGGGAAGAATTTCTTCCTAATGTCTAATCTATGCCCTTGTAAACAGTCCCTCTTCAGCTTTCAAATCAAATAATCAAATTATTGTGATCAAAGCAAAGAACCTGAAAAGTTAGGTATTTATTTCATCTGCAATCTGAATATAAAATTTATCCTATTTCACGTAAACTGAGTGCTGACTATGGGATACATTGTTTTCACATATTTTCTTAAAGCCTTCTACAATAATTTACCTAAAGACAACAATACTACTTTTTCTGCAAAGACTGAAAAAAGGGGAAATTTCTACATGCTTGCCTCTCTCCTTCCTTCTCCTCAGCTTAGATATCAATATTTATAAAACTGTTACATGAGAAAGCTTTGATTCCTTATATAGTAAAAGGATCACATTTGAAAGCCATCGGTTAGCTTTCAAAGTACGACCTTAATAAATGGCACCATTTTCTGTAGATGACTTTACAAGGTCCCATATATATTTTATATGTCATACTTCATAACAGGATTTGTGCTGAATGAGACCACAGCAGGACTCCACCAGCCTGAGGTGGTATGGCCCAGATCTGTTGCCTGTCTACATGCTCTGAATATCACTTCGATCTCTTCTGAAAAGTCATAGCGCATAGAGTGACATTCGTAATAAGATTTACAGCCAAAGATATCAGACTCCACATTTTTCTTCTTCCCAACAATAACATTTTCTCTTTTAAAATCAACTATGAAGCAAAAGAGAATAAAGCACACTTCCAAGTGCAAACCCTACAGGAATGTCTGTACTCTAGCTGGGTAAAAACCTAGTACTAAACAACCAAATGATCTTCCATTTCTGCACTGTGCCCTCCTGTCCACGCTCCTTGCCAGTTACCAATCTTACTAGCCAAAAAAGAGATTAAAATTGGCTACATCCCAGCTCTCTGAGTCACCTTACAGATGGGGGGAACTTGTCCAGGACAGTTGTCTTTCAGTGTACAAGAATGGCACTGGCAAGGAAAAGAGCTTTGGCAGTACTCCTTGCATTTGTGTTTCTGCAGGGTGCAACAGATTGAGCCATGCCACGTGTTACCTGAGGGTATGTCCGTTGTCAGAATACTGGAATTTGAAGAATTCTTTTGGCAGGTCTTATTTTGCCTTTACTGTTTGCAAATGAAGGGAGTTGCTTGAACGCAAACAAATGGAAAATACAAGCTTTAATAAACAATCAAACATTATTTTTTAAAAATACTGGTGATGCCTCTCTATGATTTATCAAAACATTTGCATTAGGACAACTCTCAATCAAACTAAACTTCTGTTGACTTAATTGATTTCCATTTGTTTGAGAACACATTAGATTTACTTCAACTTAAAATTTTACTTGCTTTAAAATAACTGTGTTTATACCGTGGCAATTTTGATCCAGGTGTTAATTGCATTATCTACAAATATTTTCTCTTTGGTTTTACAACTTACCAACTCTGCAAAATTTACTATGATGCAGTAAATTAATTTGTCTGAAATGAGAAAGTAATGGAATTGTGATTATTTGGAGCAAGAAGTTACTTCAGGAGAGAAAACGTGTTACTTAACCTATAATTTTTACAAACTTTGTGAGGAAAAGTGGCTCTGTGGCTACAATTTCACATGTGGAAATAGAGAGGTTTGGGTGTTTTTTGTCATTCGCTAGTCTTGCAGCAATCTTCTCCAAAGTGTAGTATCAGAATTCTGAAGCTTCACGCATGCTATGCCAACATGGTGAGAAAATATGAATCTTTGACCCTCACAATCTTTTTTCACCTTATTTTCCAGGGCAGTTAGATTTCCTTGCTGTTGACAGAATTATTATATTAGAAGAAAAATGCACTCCAAATACAAAAAAATAAAATAGATTTCTTTATAATTGCCTTAAAAGTTCACAGTAAAGTTTTCCACTGAAAATGTTGATGCTTCTCTCTCATGATAGATTTTTTACAGTGGGAAACAAAATGACAGCATAAAAATTATTTTTGGGATGACTGTAATTTCCATCAAAAATAATATAAATAGAGCCTGCTTTTAGGTGAATACAAAGTTGGAAATCTTGTACCCTTTAATTGTCTGAGTTAATATTGCTCCTTTTGCTGTTATTTCAAAATGTATTTTTCCAAACACTCATTTAATATAAATCTTCATACAATTTTCAAATGCTATTCTAAGCAGTTGTTATTGATCGGAAAGTTGTTGTCAGTTGTTTCTGTTAGGAAATTTTATTTCCTTGGAGCATACTTGACAAATTATTAGATGACCAGTACTACCAAAGTGCAAAGATAATTGGGTTACTGCTAGCCCAAAATATATTTTTCTAAATATTGCTTCCTATGTCTAAATACAAATCTTAAATTAAAGGTCCTTTTTACCTCTTTTCTGGCATCCAGTGTCATGATTTCTTTGGATAATTAGGTAATGTAGAAAATCAGTTCAAATTAAAAAAAAATAACTATAATTGTTGCATGACCCAGGAACTGGAGAATAAAAAGACATAAATCAATCTAGTATCATAAGCTGGTACAGAAGTACTAGCATTCATAGGTTGAAAATTTCCTTTTTTTCCTGTTGGCCTGCACCTCTCCTGTGATTACAATGAGAGAAAAAGAGGCACAAAGAGTTTAATGGAAGTAAAAATGTTCTAGCTGTGGCTCTACTTGTATCGGGTTTTATAAGATACAAAACATTTGCTCTTGACTGCAGAATTAAAAAGGAGTTTTACCTACTTTTTCACATATCCTTCATGACATCTGAACTGCCATATTGACTAAACCTTTGGAACAAAAATCTGCATTGTATATCACTGACACAACAGACTCAGATTCACTCTGTCACAACAGAATAAGAAATACTGTGTATTGTACTAGCATTCCTTTTCTGTATTTTATAGTATCAGCTTCTCAAACAAATACCTTTCATCACAAAGTCATGGAGTTGTTTTGGTTGGAAAAGACCTTTAAGATCATCAAGTTCAACTCTTAACCTAGCACTGCCAAGTCCACCACTAAAATCTCTTTATTCCCCCAGAATCACTTTATGCATCTTCACAGGATCTAAAAACTTCCAAGCAGTGGCTCAACACACAGAGCTCCTCTCGCTCATGCTGGACTCCCGGGGAAGATGACTCCTGGCTCTTCCTCCCAGCTTCATTTTCAGCAGGCAGGGTCTCTTGGTCATGCTAGGCATCCCATTTCAGTAACAATCTCAACCTTACACCATAGGTCACAGTGTCATAAGCATGCACAAAGAAAAGGAAGCCTTCCCTGCAGCCACGCTGTACTTAGCTCTCTTACTGCAGAAATAAGCTGTGACACGAGAACTGGCTGATACCATCATGAAATATCAACCTAAACTAAAGGGCTGGCTGATAAATAGGGACTGGTATAAACATTCTGCTTATATTTACAGCTCTCCTTTCTACCCCCTGCATAATTATTACTTGAACTCCTCATCAGTGGCAAAGGATGTCCAAGAAGATGTAAGAATTCTCTGGGACACACTAAAATGGACCAAATAAGTGAATACCACCTTTTGCCCAACCTGAAATAGAAGAAATCCTGCTCATGGGAAGAAGAAAACATTTTGAAGACTTTGCTAGCTCTTTCACCTCACTAACTGTCCAGTGTGACAGGGCAGAGCACCTGTGTGTCACCTTTCCTTGTCATCACACATCATGTACACGCACCGTCAGAGAGGCAGAGGGTTCCTGTATCGCAGACCAACTAGAGGCCTCCATTTTTTCTTTCAGGCTCCTCTTCATGTTCAGTATAAGCTGCCACAACTCACTCTATTGAAACACAGACAAAAATTTCACAGGCTGTCTCACAGTAAGAAAGCTGACATGAAGGTATCACATGTTTCACCAGCAGTATTGCCTCTTCATCCATGGCAGAACCAAGCTCAAGTCCTCATCCTCTGTAAACTAAACCCAGTGTATCACATCACATCTTTCCCTACCCCTTTCTAAGCCGCATAAGGTAGAGCTATCGCTGTGGCGCGTGTCTGGAGCCTCAGAAGACTCTGGGTGATGTGAGAATCCCTTGGCCAAAGGACACAAACTGAATTTAAAGTGCTAAATGAGAGTTTGGGATGATATGCCTCTTTTCTCTGAAGTATCCTGGAACATGAGAATGCAGTCTGACCCGTAACCCTGGTGAAAAGGCACAGGCACCACCATGGGTGAAACGTTCATCCAACTATCTTGAGAGTTCTAGTGGTGCATAGTTTTATTGAAACAGAAAATGCATTGAAAGCTATGGAAAAGTGGGGTAAAATTAAATAAAATGGAAATCATAACAATAATCCACAGAATTTACCCTTCTTTCATTCATACATGATGGTAATTTTTTACCAAATACTCTGCGAATCAGTGTGAAAAATACTCATGATGACATCTGTAAGTACATTACTGCTAGCTTCAACCTGTCAAGACAGAGTATGTGACTAAGGTCTCTGGCATTGCAAACTAAAGTCAAGACCATTTTCTTTTCAATGTAAGGAAAGACCCCTGTAGTATACGGATTTTTTAAATACTGTGTTTAGGAGGCAGCGAAAAGAAAGAATAACTCTGTAGTATGGCAGCGAAAAGAAAGAATAAAGTCTGTAGTACAGACTTTAAGATATCTGAAGAGGATACAGTAAAATTTAAAGGCCAAGTGTTTCAGTGCATCTTCTACTCGAATTTTCTTCACGGAAAATCCTTGCCATGTATTCACATGCTGAAGGTAATAAGGGCTAGACGTGGGAAATATAATAATTATTTCTTTTGTCTCTTGTTTCAAATCCTGTTCACCAATAATTAATATTTTCACCCCAAATCTCTGTAAGTATTGGTCTGTAACACAGCACAATTCAGTGTTTCATAATTCATATAAAGGAGATAAAGGAACTGGAAACAGATAATCCAGAAAGAGTGGAAGTAGATTCTGATGTTCAGATTTGATGATCCTAATATTTAGATACATTCACTTGGCTCAGATTTTCAGCTGATGTGACTATAAGCCCTTAGCAAGGTTTTAATTCTCTTTGCCTTTATGCACCTCTACAGTATTTGCAGTGGAAATCAGACTTTTGAGTAATGAATTTAAGCCTTCTGACTGTTTTTCTGTTACCTTTGCAGATCCCTCAGAGGAAGTCCAGCACACTGGAGAAAAACCACAGCCATAACATGTAAATGATGATATTTATGTCGTAACTGGATATACAAGGGAGAGAAGATAGCAGCAAGGTGCTGCCTAATTTGCAAAATTACGTTCATTTGTACAGTCTGTCACACAAATCATCGAGATAAAATGGTACCCAGCAGCTGGCAGATGACATGTGGTACTCTCCTACGTACCGTTGTTCTCTCTTCTAAATAGCTTACGCTAGCTGATTGCCAAGGAGAAGCACAGAGAGGGCCAACTCTCGGCAGCAACAGTACTTGGCTGCAAAAAGGAGATGGGCACTAGTAGTGACAACATGAGCTGCTCAAACAGGCAGACACGCGTACGGCCCGTGTTTTAAATGCTGCAGGTGCCAGCTGAAGACAACATGATGGCTGCAGCAGACCTTATTCCAGAGTATTACTGGGATGAAAGACCTCATTGGGCATGGCTCCAGACAATCTGGTCTGACCACACAACTGCCTTTGCTTACAGCAGGAGGGTGGACTAGAGACCTCCCAAGGCTGGACCTTGAAAGATCCTATGACAAGATGGTGATAGTATGGCGCGTTTTCACAGCCTGCTAGTGGGAGCTGTGCACTGAAAAAAAGGCAAGAATGTTAGTTAAACTGTACCAAAGCTGTAGGAGAATATCTATAGCCCTTCTCAGCGCAGATCTCCACACTTAATCTCTTCAGAGACTGAAAAAACAAAGTGCAAACTTACGCAAAAGCCAGGCACATAGTGCTACAGTTCTACAGTTCATAAAATACTAGCTTTAAAGTACCATTTATTTCTATCTTTTAGATACTTCTCCTCTCCCCAAAGTAGACTGAGAGATAGTGCTCTGCAGACACACTTCCTCTGGTTCAATGTCTTTTCCTTCTGATACAGAAATCATCGGTGAAATGGATGAAAAGCAAAGCAGGGTGTAGCTTTGCTCACAGGGTTCACAGGGGTGAACCCTCTGTGAGGTTCAGCTGCTCTCAGCAGATCTCAGAACATCGCTGGTGCTGCCACCCTGCACGCAGCCCTGGTCCATATTTGATCCCAGCTGTCTGCCAAAATGCAAACATCAGCAACACTATTGGCACGTTAAGACAAATAGTAAGGCTCAGGGGAGGATGACAGAGGAAGGGTTTCTCCTTCACTAATTACAGGTGGAGATGGAAGCACTTCTGCCAATTCTGTATGGAGAAGCACAGGCAGTAAAAAGCCCTTCTGGCAGGCTCCAGCCAGCACCCATTATCTTCTAAAGCACACTATTTGGAAGGAAAAGTGCTATGTGGTAAAACACCCCGATTTAGTGAGAAATCACTAATTACAAAACTCCAAATTTGGGAAAGAGGAAGCAAATAATACTGCCAAAACTGATGCTGTACATGCACCTTTCCCCTCTGCTGTGTTTTAGTCCTTCATCCCTGCTCTCTAACCAATGCAATGAACATTCCCACTAGTTGTAATTCGCTTTCTTTTAATGAGAGAACCTCACAGTCATTCTCATCTCTTTCCAATTAAGGAACCTATAGTTTCATTGTAGAGTTACATATTTAATATGCTGTTGAAAACACACACATGCCCATATTACATTCGCTACAGTTTCACTTTAAGAAAGCAATTCCAACGTGAATAAAGACCGAACAATACTTTCCTGACATCTTCAAGAGAGTTATTATGCTGCAAATTCCTTATTTGCATTTATCAAATCTCATGACAAGCTCAAACACTTATTCTTAGAATGCACCTATAAACCTATGCAGTAAAACTAATCTGTGCTTCTCTGCATGAAACAAGGAATTTAGGCTTGTAACTCCCATCAGTATTAAAAGCGGTTCCACACACAAGTCCCATTGAATCCAGACAAGAGGAAACCCTCATAAATAATTTCTCCTTCAATTACTAAAATACTTCCAGGGCACCTTAATTTCATATTAAAACATCAAAGAACCACATTGCTTGTTTCTTAACTGTAACACAGTATTTTAAAAATAGTTTCCGAAATGTCCTTGGTACATTTAAGTCATCAAAGACCACAATTCGGAGAGAAAACCTCTTACAGCAATCTGCTATTTGTCATGTAAAACCAGTGACATAATCACTAGAAGTCTGAAGTTTTCCAAGTCCTGCAGTAAAAAATACCCATGGCTAACAAACTACTAATGGCTGTCCAAAACAAATATCTAAACAATAATTCATTTATCTGATGTAAACCCAGCAATTTCCACTCAAACCCCTGGACGCTTTAAAAGACAAACCCAAAAAGCTCAAAAAATATGCAGCTAGGAAGACAGGCAGCCTTGACAGACAGAGAAAAAAAAAATTCTGCTAGGAATTTGCTCTGCATTGAATCAATACATTTAGCATAGATTCTAATTTCAGTCTTTAAGGAGGCAGCTCGCATGATTCAAGGTTAAAAGTTCATTTATTTTTTTAAGTCTTTCACACCAAATAGCTAAATATTCTGATGAGGAGGGAACACAAGCATTAGATCTACAATAAATGATGAGATGTGCTCATAATTATGAAGATATTCTCATTTGTACTACCCTTATAAAGTGTAAGAGCCATGTCCAAGGTTGTCCTTACAGGCATCTGTAATACCGTGCTAAGAATGACATGTTCCTTCTTTTTGGATATTATTTTCTTTGGTGATTAATTTAAACAAAAGTTTTAAAAGCTGATCGGTACGAACTTCAGAATGAGAGCTTTATCACACACACAATGAAGTTGCCTCTGAACAGCGGAGAAAAGGAAACACTGTGCTCTGCCTGCATATTCACATGCAAAGTAACAACTCCCCTTCCCCACTACCACGTTGACATCATGCAGCATCTGCCTCCGACTTTTTGCATATGCATCGACAAGACGCACCTCAGAAAATAAAAAGACCATTTTAAAATGAAAATAGCCGTTTTGTTACTTACAGCATTTGATAAAATGGTAATGAGACATTCTTTCATCTCAGGCTGTGGTCTTGCTACAGGTTTCAGCATTCTCTTCTGCTACAACTGTCATGCCCAGAAAATGCATTATTTAGAGCCCTTCCTCAGGTATCCAGTATACCTCAGAATACATTATTTAACGTAGTTTCTGTTCCAGGATCTTGCAGAGGCTTCCAAGTCATCCTCACCCGACTGCTGGAGTTATGATAAACCTCTGTGCGTCTTGAACCATGACTACTGCACGTGCTATTGTAGCACAATTGATTGACACCGCTCCTAATCCCACATCCCCAGGAATAGAAAGATTTAATTGGTGTGCACTTGCAGCCACATTCTCCCAGCACTGAGGTGTGCTGCTGCACTGCGGCTCTCGCAGTCCTGCCAGTTAATGGCTTTTCAATAGCTTTCAAATGGCAGCAAACTAAGCTTGATGAGCGGGCTGGAATGAAATAGCGGAACAAGGGATCTTAAATTTTATTTGTGCATGTTGTTCGTGTGCCAAATGTGACCAGATTCTTAGCTGGTACTAAAACAGGATTATTTTTAGTCGCCACCAGTTGCTGTGTGAATAGGAAATTGATATAGGTTGCCAAAAATAACCACCTTTTTGCATCACAGATCGTTTTTCAGTGTGTTGTAAGGTAAAAATCAGGATAGAGCTCACAGCCATCTTCAGACTCCCCTGGTTTATGCATGGGTTCATTTAAACTGAGCTAAGAAACACGCTTGTGTGTACATTCCTTGATATGCTCTTGTTTTGTCATTTCTTTGTATTGCATTGCATCTTTGTCACAGATGAAATAGTTATGTCAGAAGAAAGAAACTGCAAGCTCTGCATGGTTTATATCGTGATTATGTGCCTGTTACCTGATGATATTTTAATCAGTGATTGTAAGACAAAATGCCTAAGAAAATGCATCCCTAAGAAGTAGTCCACACGATTATTTATCACACCGCGGAATAACAAGTCCATGTACACTGATGCATTACCCTGTTTCAGATTAAAGGCACACAAAAGGCAGACCTGCATTGTATTTTAAACACCCAGGCTGCATCATCCTCTGAGCACAATTCCTGCATTACTTTTCCAAGAACAGTCACCTAGGAATTTGGTTACTACTTCTTCGAGAAACCTACAGTAGAACTATAGGAAAATATTTTTATAAAATCAAATAATAATAATAATTTAAGAAAACTATGCTCAGAGAAGATTTAGGTTTGCTGAGCATGTGCCATGCTTACCACAGGCAGCACTTCCCTGAGTGAGAGCTCTTGTAAAGGGGAACTGATAGCCCAGCCATATTTAAATCTTTTATTTGTCTCAAAGGTTCTTAGCTACTATTTTGTATACATACCATTTATAACAGGTACAAAGTGTTAAAGGGACTACAAAGGGAAAAGAGTCTAACTCATTAGTGAGGATTACTAATTCAGATTCTATTAACTATTCTGCAAAGTTCCCACAAGAGCAGAAGGGTATATATTCACAGGCTTCCAGTGATCCATTAGCAAAACCCTTAGGTGAAATCTCTCAGCTCCTAACAGCCACGTATTTCAAATCTTGTTTTAGATATAATATGCACAACAATAGTTTTTCAGGACTACTTATTTAGGTGGCTTTTTCCCTGAAAACGTAATTTTTAAAAGGAAAGAGAAAAAATATCTAGAAATAACCAGGGGAAATAGGGATAAATTATATAAAATACAATACAGTAATTACATTAGCATGGAAACTTTTTACTGTAAAGCTCAGAAGTCCAAAGTAATTAAATTTATCCAGACTTTCTTTCACACCTATATAACAGTAGGCCAGTTTGGGCCATATGGCTTATAAAATAAACATACAGAGTGTTTTAAGAGGCAACGTTAGTCATAGTTCATGAGCAAATGTCAAGCAATCTGACAAAGAGCCTTTTGAGCAACACTTTTTGGCGGAGACATTCCTGACAGGTTCATCTCTGGTGGTACTGTCAGGCCGACAGACTGCTGTGTCCAATAACATCACCAACCTGCGCTGGCTAGATCCAGGAGGGCGCTTGGTAAGCACTGGTGAATGGGAGCAATGGACAAAAGATGTGTTTCTGAAGACAGAGACAGAAGAAAGAAGAAACATTTCTGATTTCGGCTTGAAAAAATATGGCAGGAAAAGTATTTGGATCTGTCTCATTTCAGATTGTAATATATGTGTTTATCTATTGAATTGCCATAGTGAAAATTTAGGATGGTGGAACTCAGTGGCATTTATGTGACAGGTTAGACTGCATACTCCATCCTGCAGGGAACGGGAGAGAAGCATGGTCCCTCACAGAGAGTATCAATGTACAGAACAATCTCTTGAACACGTATTTACATCAGACTAACTGGGAACAGAGTCTTGTTATCTGTATGGCAAACACATCTCCAATTTCTTCTAACATACACTAGTCCATGTATGCAGGGAAACACGGGGCTGTTTGACAATGGAGGGTCTGCAACGCTATGCCATAGCTGGATCTTTGGACTGTGCAAGTCCGTGGGGTGACATGTACCCACCTGCAGCAGGGCACTGTTGTCTCCCCTCTTCTCCGGGAGTCTGCGCGCCAAAAATGTCTGGTTATCTGCTCGAGTATAAGTGACAGCCTGTAGGTGAATGAAAGAAAGGCACTAACTTTTCAAGAGGGGACACCTGGCAGGCAGCTCTGTCAAAAGGCCTTTCACATGTGCTTTTTAATGTTTTTTAAATATAAAATGTTTAGTTTCATTACATGAGTATTTATCATTAGTAGGCTTGGCAAAAGAAGTGAAAGTTTAAATGGAAAGAAAACAGCACTGTGTATTGCTGTCAGCGGGAAGTTCTGAAGCATGTTGAAGGGCAACATTAAAGAAGAGAAGGAATGTTAAAATGAGATGGAGAATGAAGAGAAATGAGAACAAGGGATAAATGCTAGTGCAAACACAGGATGGACCTTGAAGGGAAGTGGAAGCAAAACTTAAGGCAAAAGGAAGACAGAACAGGAATACTGAAGGGGAAGAAATCTGGTCCACCTGTAGGGAAGACACCTGATTTCCACTGCAACTTTTTGCTAGGCTGGAAAAGTAAGGAAAGAACAGACAGAGAAGAAATTGCAGTACTCATGGTGCTAGATGTCCAAGTCATAAGCAAAGATTTCAGGTGTGAGAACAACAAGAAAGATTTAGGATTTTAGACTAGTCCAAAGGAGGGAATATCTTCTTGTCAGTGATTTTAAAAAGCAAATTGCACAATTTGCTCTATTCACAGGAAAGGGATGTTAGTCATCTTAGATATCCTCTCCTGACTGAACTCTAGCCAGGAAAAAGGAATCCTGAAAAAAAAACACCAAAAGACATGAATGACACTAAATATCCAACCAAGTAAACTATGGAAGTATATCTGGACAAGCTCGAAGTGTGTTGTAAAATTGCTTTCTTTGACCATTAGGGAACATAGGCACGTTTTCACTCACAACCCCACTGGTTTCAAGAAGACTATGCCAGTGCTTATGTCTACTAAGAAGCACAAGTGTACCTGGACTGAGGGACAAAGACTGAGCTGGTATTAAGCATGATGATAAAACATTTAATACTAACGTATTTGATTTTGTCCAGCTTACAAAAAATAGAGATAAATCAGAATCAACGTCAGAAAACAACATACATTTAGCCCTTCTGGAAAAATTTCATGTTATTTACAAATGCAGCATTCAATGACATTACAGACTTTTCAAGTAGAATCTTGGAACTGGTCAGCCATCACTAGGATAGCGATTTGTCTTAAGATAAACACACTTTTACGAATCGTCATCTCAGAGTACACACTGCTTCCACATCTCAATTTTCAAGGCTCAAAGCTTGTCTCAGAAAAAGCACCTATGAAATGTTTCTTACAACAACCTAGCAAACAAAAACACTGCTTAAAATAATGTCTTGCTGCCAAAACCTGACAAGCTGTATTGTATTCATGTCATGTAAATATTTTGTTACTCCTCCAGTGTTGCAAACAACTCAACATCTAATATTTTTATCATCTTAATATTTTGTAATTCACATGTAACTGTAAGATTTGATAGAGAAATGTAGAACTATATGAAAGCAATTTGAATTATGAGAAAACCACCATAACTACTGGTTTTAAAAATGACAGATGCTCCCCATTTATGCCATTTTCATTCAGTGCAACAAAGCTTGCTATATTCCTTCAGGTGTTACAATTTCATTGCATTACTTATGGATTTAAGACTGCAGACAAAAAAAAAAAATGGAATGCAGAATAACATTAACATTGCTCATATATTTTGACAAGTGATACTGTTTAGCAATCGATCCTTGGCCATGCTATGCAGCTGCCAACAAGGCACTCTTCAGATAAGATCTGGTAGTTGTATGCTCATCGAGAAGCTAGGGATGAGCCACAGCAGATGTAGATACTTAGTAAGAAGAATCACA
>VWZZ01000297.1:15282-69570 GCA_013399095.1 Psophia crepitans | reverse complement strand
AGGAGGCTGAGGGGAGACCTCGTAGCGGCCTATGGCATTCTCATGAGGGGGAGTGAAGGGGCAGGTATTGATCTCTTCCCTCTGGTGACCAGCAACAGAACCCACAGGAAGGGCATGAAGCTGCATCAGGGGAGGTTTAGGTTAGAGATCAGGAAAATGTTCTTCACAGAGAGGGTGGTGGGGCACTGAAACAGGCTCCCCAGGGAGGTGCTCACAGCACCGAGCTTGGCTGAGTTCAAGAAGCGTCTGGACAATGCTCTCAGTCATCTGCTCTGATTGGGCTGGTCCTGTGTGAAGCCAGGAGTTGGACTTGATGATCCTTATGGGCCCCTTCTAACTCAGGATATTCTGTGATTCTGTGATTCTATGATTCTATGAAGTTGTCACCAATGTCCTCTCCTAGGCATATTGCTGGTAGACCCAAGGAATCCCACCTGAGAAATGATGATGTTAATTAATTCAAACCTTATCAGCCACATACCTGCTCATCCTACCAGTCTGCTTAAACACTTCCTTTCTTGACAATGAAAAAGAATGTATCTCATCCTGTATTTTTCACCTATAAACTGACTCTAATCCTGCAAGTTGCAGCATGCCAGAAAATCAAGTCATCCTTAAGAAGCCCAACTGATTCCAGTGGGGTTTATGTCTCACAAACATAAGCATCAGCTTTCACGAAGCTTCATGAAGACTTGTGCTGTATACACTTAGCTAAGATGACATTATCCCTCACATCACACTGAGCTAAGAAGTGGGATTTTACTTCTAGCACAAACCTGAGAATTCTGAAAGTCCAATTTTTTTTATATTTTTTTTATTTAGCTAAAAATACGTGCTACAAGAATAGTTTCTTATGTGTACTACATGCTTATCTGAGTAGAGATATTTACTCAGACAGAATCTCTGGAGAAAGGAAGAGCAGGAAGATGGCTTTGATTTCACTCCTCACACTCTCAGTGTCTCACCTGACGGCTGTCAAGCTCTTTCATAACACAGGAATACTTTTTTAGAATTTGGGATTTAAGCAGAAGGTCCCACTGATGAAATGATATCTCGGCTATCAGACACTTGTTCTGTCATTCAGTCCATACATGCTGTATTAAAGTATCCAAAGTTCAAACAAATCCATCAGCCTAAAACAAGTGTGAGGACACAGAAGGTCTGTCCTGGTACAGCAGCCTCAACTCCTACAAACAGAAGCACAATAAGGATAGTGATATTGCAGAGAATTAGCATAGATTCCCTGTGCTTGTGCTAAATTTTGCTTGTAAGTGTTGTATTAAACATTTAAAAGTACACTTTCAAAAATGCATAAGGCTTTCACTGCAAAATTCTCAGTGACACTAATGGGCATCGTGTGACTCATTTCCCACACATGGCTTTGAACATCCATTCTGTTCTGTGCTATACAGTTTCTCGTGCCACTGTCATCATTATAACATCTCAGCATCTTCCAGGAGTGCTTTAAGCTCTGTGAATCACATTTTCCATGAGTGCAATGAGTGACTTGCTCTTTTACTTATGCTCTTACTTGTTTCTTTATAATTTAAGATTTTTAATGGAGTTTTACTAGCTCACACTTTTCTCTTTTCTCTTTTCTCTTTTCTCTTTTCTCTTTTCTCTTTTCTCTTTTCTCTTTTCTCTTTTCTCTTTTCTCTTTTCTCTTTTTTCTCTTTTCACTTTTCTCTTTTCTCTCCTTTTCCTTTTCCTTTTCCTTTTCCTTTTCCTTTTCTTTTCCTTTTCTCTCTCTTAAAACCAAATTAACTTTAGGAGAACCAAGTTCTTCATTCGCAGCTGTTCATAGAAATCGGCCATTTCAGTGGTGGGATTGATCATAGGAAGTGTGTAATTTTCTAAACTCTGTGTCTGGTACTTCTGGTCAGCAACAACTTTTGTGCTCCTGAGGTCAATAAACCCAAGGATCTCTCTCTGGTGACAAGGTTCAATGTTGCCATTCAGCACCATTTTTTTTCTTTTTAATCCACTCAGGATTACCAGGTGTTGTGATTTCACATGAGACCTGTATCATAGGTCACCTCAATTTGAGACTTCCATTACTTAATTGGAGGTTTTATGCATATAAACTATTTCTTTTGTATATATGTATATATATATAATTTTTTTAAAAAAAAAGCTGTCAGAGATGTGATTGTGTTTCATTGGCCAGACATACACCTTTTCACTGAAATTCATAAAAACTCATGTCTTGTAACAAAACTCTGTTATGAATGAGCAGCGTGTTAAAGGAAAAAACATATCTTAAGGTGAATAAGATTTTTTATAATCAACTTCTTCCCTATTTAGTCAAGTCAAATTCTAAGAAGAAAATAAACCTGTCTTTTAAAAGATTTCATGAAAAAATAGTTTTTTAAAAAGAAAATGGGTAGGGTGGGTTTGGGCTTGATTGAGGATTTTTTTGGTTATGAGTAACAACTTGGAAATCCTCAAAGGGCGGAGATAGGTTTTCATACACTGCCATGCAGTTATGTTTAAATCCCAACATACAAGTAGTATTAGATGAGTTAAGGTTTTACCTACTGACTTGGACTGACAATCTCATTGTCATAGGAGAAAATGAAATAATGAAATGACGTCAAGTGACATAAGTAAGAGGAAATGTCACCTGAGAAAAGGGGACTTTGTAACACCTGTGAAGATTCTAGCTACTATACACCAAGTGGTACCATGTAGAAACACCCCCGATGTTAAAATAGTGAACTTACATGCATAAGACAACTGGAGTTCCACTGACTAAATTTATACCGTACCTGTACATTTTAAAAATTCCAGTCATCTTTTTTTCTGATGCTCACAAACAATTCCTATGGCACAAAGACTGTTACTGTAGCATTGAGTGTGAGGTCTAGAAGTATTAATAAGATTTTAATCTTTCATTACCTAAGGTGTTCGATGAATTTTTCCTTTGCTCTGAAGGAATTAGGTGATTTATAGAAATGCATCATCCTTTGAAGAAAAACTGACAGGGTACTCGACAGAACAAGATCACATCCATACTTCTACTTAATCTATGAAAAGTCTAAATATTTACCTTACCTTAATGCAGTTGGAGGAAAGGAATAAATAAGTAGCTAATGTTAATAATATAGTAAGAAAGCAGAAAAGAAATGTGTACCTCAGATGACATACTTTGCAAATTTGAAGACCTCCAGTTCCTCTCCTGGCACCAGGCTGATAACCCCTTCCCATCCCCCACCCCAACAGAATCAACAACAGTAGCAGCCTGAGCTCTCAACGTCCCTAAAAATATGGCAGTAAAAAAGTACCAACCTGGCATTTCAAGATGTGGGTTTTAAGCATTTCTGGAACTGCAGATGAAAACAGTTTTTTTTCAATGAAGTGGCTACCTTTTGATCATTTATAAGTATTTTCTCAAGAATTAAGGGAGCAAAGTTGATGAATAGGCTAAATTACTTCCTATGAAAGTGCTAGCTCACATGCATCAAACAGACAAAAAAAAAAAGATATTTTCTCTCTTTTTATTCAGGGGATGTAAATTGTGCTTTAGAAGTAAAGATTTCTCTGCATGGTGGGATGGAAAAGAATCCAGAACTTTTAAACCCAGGGAGCCTTTGAAAACTATTTTAAAAATTGGTTTTTCCTGCAGGGTTCTACTGAGCTTAATGAACCTAGTGGGCTTGGCAGGCAGTCTTGCTGGCTCCTGCAGCATGTGGGAAGTGTGGTTACTCTGGAGCTCATCCATCTCCACGTCTCATCTCAAAGCAGCAGCTCTACCAGATGTGCTAATGGAGCAGCTCTGCCAGCCCGGTTGATAAGCACTTACATTTTAAAATTCTTTGCCTGCTAAATTACCCCTGCACACTTAAAGCTACACACACACATGCTAACAGGCAAGTCACCTACAAGCTTAGAAAGCATAATGGTGCTAAGATGAAGTCTTCTCAAGCCATTTGCACATCCCTTGCAAATCCCAGTTCAAAGCAGGTATTTCATTAAATCTGTATCGAAAATATCTCCTTTGCAGGAAGAACTTGTGTAATTATTTCCAACAGCATCACTACGCTTGTTGCTTGAATTCACAGGCTGATACGTAGCAAGCTGAATGGCTAAGAAGCAGGCTTACCATTGCTGCCTGAAAATAGAATACAGAAATACAAAAAGAAACTTTTTTTAAAAAAAAATACAAGCAATTTATTTAGGTCTGTAAATCCCATTAGAAGGCACTAATAACCTTACTTTTTAATCACTGTAAGATTTTAAAGGGTCACCAAAACTAAGCAAATCAGTAGGAAGCAAGATTAAATTGAGGTATACCATGAATAATTTTTACCGTCACAAGAGAAGAGACCACTGATTGTAAAGTTCACATCACGGGTGAAATTAGCATTATCTTAAATATATTTAGGAAGGCAAGAAGACTCCGTCATCTGCCCCAGAGCTGAATGTAGGAAGTATAGAATAATTCACTTGTAGAAAACATTGTGTTACTGATACAAATCCGTCGGATCTCCATCTGTAAGCCCTGCAAAATCTTGCTGCTAACTTGCCCTTTAATTACACTTCTCTAAGATTTGGAGCAAGAACTGTATATGGGCTTCGGCTGTCTCCAGTAGAATTAATAGCAATATTTTCACTGATTTCAGTGAAGAACAATCAGGAACTATGATATGTTAAAAAAAACTAATCAGGAAATTTATAGAGGCATCAGTACACTGTACAGTAACATATGTGCAGGTATGGTCCAGCAATATCGCACTAGTAACTTACACTCCAGCTCAGAATTGTGGAACCCTTCATTCTCTCTGTCCTTTTCCCCTGATTGTCAGAGTGGTTTAAAGCAGGTTTGGTCTTGATATCATAGGATGTAAACTTGGAAAACCACAGCTATGGAGGGGGCAATACTGATGTCTAAACTTGTGGGACCTGTTGATTTACATAACCATCTCCGAGTTTTCTATAACATCGCTTTATTACGTGTTTCTACTTTAATGCTTGGCGAACTCAGAGAAGAAACCAAATTTATATATTTCCGATGGCTAGGCTTCAGAAGCATGTGAACGTACACTATCTATTTCAATATGGTATTTTCACAATTTCACTTCTGTAGGAACACCTAATATGTCACTGCAGATTACAGACTAAAACTACTGGAGAGTAGTGCAGCCTAAGCCGATGTCTGAGAACATGGGCTGCTTTTAAGCTCTTTCATAAACCTTTTCTGTAACTCTTGTTATGGGTTCTGGCCTATGCATTTTTTAGTTTAACACGGTTTCACTAGAGTATGAACCAAAGAGATTGCAGAGCTTGGAGACCTTTGAATAATGGGGAAGAGGTGAACTGAAAAATTGGATTTTGTCAAGCTTCACAGCCCAAGTGCTCAACCTAAACCTAAGCAGCCATCTTTAACCCCTCACCCAGCCTCCCTTCTTTCTATCCATTGTTACAGATGGTCAAACCTCCTTGGACAGACACTGAATTTTTTCTGTTTCAAAACCTAACAAATTGCAGGCTCTACAGCTTTTGAAGAGTGAAGAGTAGGCATTTTGATCTCACAGGCAAAGAGCTTTGAAGTTTGCATGACTTGAGTAGCAGCAGTAAGACATTTCAGCAAAATGGAAGTGTCTGGGCCTTTTATTTTAAACATAGTGTAATGTAGCTCAGTGAAGCATCTAGACTGGGGGTACAGACTTTGGAGGTATTTATTTGTCTATTTTTAGTGATTTACTGATATCTTATGTATGTTGACAAATCTGTGGGGAAAACACACTGATATTTAGTGTTCTGACTGGCTGAAGGGAATTCAGGCCCTATTGATTTTGCTGCCACCATTATTAACTAACTTTTGGATTTATGTGTGCATGGAGATATGATCTACATGGAGAGGAGCTACTGATGGCAAAAGTATTTACTAGATTATTCTGACAGAGGCAAATTTTCACACATAAATGAGCTGCATAAAATCCAGACTGTTCCACCCCTCCTAAAATCTGTTGGGTTGTGAAAAAAATTTTAACGCCTAATCTGAACAAGTCTGTGGAACCACACTTGTGGAAAGACTTCTAGTTTGTTCTCATTCACTATGCTTCAGACAGCACTTTAGCTTCTGTTTTCTCATAAACTTTCTCATAAACTGTAATCAGTTTTTCAAAGTGCACTAAATTAGATCAAGTCTCCTTAATTTAATTTTTCTGCCATTTTGTTAATTTTAACTGAAGTTGTTTAAGGAGGAAGTGGTATCTCCAGATATAAGATGGAAATGTACCAGATATTCCAGAAAAGAGAAAAATACTGCCTTCTCCCTAAGAAGTGTGACAAATCTGTAGCTGCTTCCTAGAAAAACTCTATCCATAGGAATCTAGGAGACAGCAAGCATCTTGGCTAAATCCATTGGTGTCTTGTGACAATGCAGCTATATGAAAGAATTAGTTTCACCTAGTTGGCTATAATGAGTTACAGGATGATGTGCAGTTTTCTTTTCAAGATATGAAGCCCAGGCAAAGGCCTTTCAAATGCAGACATTTCATGTCTTTGCATGAACTTAAGACCCTAAGCTGCTGGAAATTATTCTGTTAAGAGCAGATGAGATGCTCCCTTCCACTACGCACTCATACTGATGGTTATATGCTTGCTAAAAAGACGAATATTCCTTGTGCCAGTTATGAAGACATAAATAAAAGTCATAAAGAAAAATCTCTTTCAAATCATTACATGATAAAGCCCAAAAACAAAGGGCAGATGAAGTAGAAAATTGGCACCACAAACAGTAAGTATGTTATTAGCAGTAAGATAAAGTATGCTCAGCATCTCTGAAATCTGGCTCTGGATACATTTCACTGACTGTTGAATCAAAATACAAGCTCTGGTAGACAGGTCTAAGAGGCAGAATGAGCACATGATTACTACAGTGCAGCTTTCAAACTGGGAGATTAAATCTTCAGTTTGTGCTTTTGAGTGAAAGGTAAATATCTTAGAAGATTCTCAGTATGTGAGAGGGGATAAATTCTAATCAGGAAGCTTGCAAGTGTTGGCAAAGGCAACTTTGCAATTTTTGCAAAAAGTTTAAATGTACGTGGGACCCAGACTATGGCAAAGTGGGTTGGACCAGCTTTTGTTTTGGGGTAGCAGATGAAAAGCAAAAGAAAGAAAAATAATTCAAAACTCTGGCAAGTTTCATCCTGTTATCCCATGTCTTGTCACATTAGCTTGCATTTTATGTGATATGACTTGATATATGTTAGCATAATTAGATAAAATAGGATGTAAAAGGTTGTGGCATGGTGGAAANAAAACACAACAAAAAACCCCAGAAGAACTACTCTGCCTGGGGGATAACGGACCACTTCCTCCTTTTTCCTTTTTCCTTCTAAATCACTTACTACATCGCTAAATTTTCAAATCACTGCAGAATTACAGCATACTAATAGCGTGATGATAATCACAAAAACTTAGCAGGACATAGTCCTCAACACAAAAAGAGCAAGAATGTAAAAAAAAGGCACATAGCTCTGTATCAGCTTCACAACACAGCTCTGCACAAATACAATCACATACTTGAATGTTCCTAACATTACTGCTATGGATCAAAAGAAATATGTAACTGTAGCAAAGGAGCTCTGAGACAAATGCACTGGTCCTGGGAAAATGGCAGCATGCTGTAACTGATTAGCTACAGGTGTTTGATAAGGTTGGAGGTTTAAAGCATGGAAACTTATAAAACAGTGTAGAGATAAGATCTCAATCAAGCAAAAAAAAAGAGAAAAAGCATTCTGGTAGGAGTGAAATACGTATCACAGATAAACCATTTATGAGATGACATTTAGAAATGTAATTTTTCCTCTTTCGGTTTTAGATCACCTCAGTATTTTAGAAGATGTGATCTAAAACCCACTAAGGTAAAGCAGATTCTTACTCTCTTTAGCAGAGTATGAATAAGGCCTTAGCCAAACAACAAAAACCTTAGCCTTAGAAAAAAAAGAGTGAAACCGGGAATTTTTCCATTGATTTCAGAGGACATTGGATTGTATCCACAATAAATTGTCTTTTTACAGAATCCTTCACTGTAACAAACTGAACTGGGCACAGGTTAATTAGATCAAATGTTGCTTTTGAGGTTTTTGTTGGTTTTGTTTGTTTGTACTTTTTCAACCAGACTTTATTCTGTTTCTGTGACTTAAGTACACTTTTTTTAATTTATTCACTCATTTTCATTTATATGTAAAATAGAACAGCTTTTCTCCTGTCTTTTGGCAATCAGAGTTTTTTCCACTCAAAGAGCATTGTATTTATTCTGTAAGAAACTATTCATTCATGTGAAAAAAATTCTAGCTCTTCCAATTTTCATTTAATTTGCTTTGGTATCTTGGAGTGACTCAGAGATTCAATTTTTCCAAATACATAATTTTTAGCTTTACTGTTTGAGTTGTAAGTAACACAGGAAGCAAAAAGCAATAGCAGAATAACAAGGTACATCAATAGTATTGTTTTGTTACCAAAATTAAGACCTGATAAAGTAAAACTTTGTAACATAATGTTCCTTAGTGAATCAAGATACAGATGTACTATAGGAGTAGGTTGTTAGTGATATTTTTTGTTATCATACTATGAAACATTAAAGCTCATTCTAATCTCCAAAAATAAGCTTGTTAATTTGTCCTATTTTCCCATTTTATGACCTTCTCATTCATTGCAAAAGGAAAAATGGATGTAACACAGATTGCACTGCAATTGCACTGCAGTTCTATGCAGTTAACACTTGTGTATCACCTGCTCTTAGCTCTCTTGAGAGCACTTCAGCAATGGACAGATAATTAAAACTAATTTTGAATTCAACTTTAGGGATCTGCCCACATTCAAACAGTAAACCTACCAACACCACACTATTGCACTTCACTATGACTGAGAAAGCCCTGCTCACCCATGCATGGGCTCTGACTTGAATGCCACTTACTTTGTAGCCCATCAATTAAAAATTATCAGCAATCATTGCAAATTGGACCATCAAAAATTCCCCATTCCTGTTATTCTGTGGGCAATTTTTCTTTTTGGCTGGCTGAAAGTATCAAAGACCAATAGAGATGCCAATAGTCCATAGCTAATTCATAAGGCAGAATTAGCAGAGAGAAGACCCTTTGGAGAATGACTCATAACACCCATTTTATGAACATTTTTAGGATGAGAACAGTTGTCCTTTAAGTATTTACCTTTTTTTTTCCTCCCCCACCCTCCCTCTTCACTTCTTGGTTGTACAAATGCTTAAACAATTAACTTAAGATAGCTAAATTTAAGTGAGATGAATGCCTCCCTAAAGGTCAGTGAAGAAAAACTATTAAGGACTAAGAAAGACTATTGAAAGGCAGGACTGAGTTGTGTTCTGATTTGATTTTAATGGACTTTTGCAAAGTGTAAATTATAATATTGTGACTACTAATCTCATGAGTTGTATCTTTGCAGACGTTATGATATTCTTTTTCAGAATTCAACTGACAGATAATCCTTGGAAAACTGTTTTTGAAGAAAATATGTGGAATTTTTTTTTCCATAATTTTCAACTACTTTTCTGAAGCTGTTAAGTTCAGATCATTTTATATTTCCCCAAAGGGAAAAGGGGAAATATATCACAGCAGAGATAATATCAAATCTAGAACAGGGGTCATAATATATTTTCTGAAGAGGCATAAGTATGGAAAGTCAGAAAGCTGGATTATTAAAGCTATATTGCCACTAAAGACCAATGAAAAACAAGGGGAAAAAAGAGTATCAAGAAAGGAGAGGTGTTGGGAAAGAGGTAAAGAAAAGGAGATTTTATCCTTTCTCTGCACATGTAGCCATGAAGTTCTAACAACACGTGAGAATATGACTTGGCTATGACATGAGTGGTTAAAGCAAAGTAAAAAAAAAACAAATGTGGAAACTGCAGTTACAAGATAAAAACAGTGCCTGGAAAGGAGAATAACAAATGTTCCAGGATTTATCTCACTTTGCCTTTAAGATGCATATATACCCTGCTCAGATAAATTTATCTATGTCTACATGAGTCTATTACCTTCCTGCAACCTGCACCTTTTACTTTTGTTAGTATTTATGACACCAGCATACCCTTATTTTCTTTCCTCTTTCCTAAATTGTTGTTACTCTTTGATTGTTGAAGTTCTCTGGGGCTTCTGTTCTGTTCTCGCTGGAGTGTTGGTGATCTTTGTGGCAAAGGGTGTTTCCTGTCTTCCTGCTGTAGAGGTGCAGCTTTAATGAGCCTATCAGATGTTCATTTCAAACAGCCCTCACTTCTGATGTGTTCACTTACTGCTTCTGACTTTTGGGGGGCTTACTGTTTCCTTTTACAGACTATTTTTTAAGGTATACCTCTTCAAAACAAACCTTCCAGTTTGTTTCCAGGTTGCTGCTTTGAGGTATGTGGTCAAGGCAAAGAAAAGAAACAGTGAGACTGTCGCTTGCAGCATTGTGCTATCCAGTGGCAAACAGCAAAGCTTTGGATTTGCTCTTTTCAGCACAAGTCCTCTGATGCCTGGGGAGATCTGCAGCCAGGGAAGGAACTGTAGCAGGTAACATTTCGTACCTTACCACATCTCTCCAACAAACAAAAGAGCAAGGGCTTCAGAAACTATTCCTTGGTGTCCTGAATAAAATGTTGATGATATTAGCTCTTTCTATCTGTCTTTATCAGTCTTTTATTCCCAAAGCACACACAAAGAAGTTTCATGGTGTTTCTGTTAGCCAGGGAACTTTTTGTCAGTAGAACAAGACAGGTGGTGTGAATGGGAAATCAGATTTGAGGCTACAGTCTTTCATTTCTGACATTTTGCAAGGAAAAAAGTCCCTTTGGCTAAGTTTTTACGGCTTCATGTATGACATTTTGTCATTAAATTTGACTTGAGATTGGGTGCTATTGCTACCAGGAAAAAAAAGAAATATGTCAGGGAAGCATACACGAGAACAGCTCTCTGTTCTAAGGGATGTTTAAATGCTGTTGTCAATGCTGAAGACTGAAACCCATAGAATCACAACAAACTATAAAGATTACTATAATCTTTTAAAACAAGCATTGCACCATACACTGCTGGAAGGTTTTTTTTTTTCTGTCTAACTCTACATTTTCCAGATGAAACACTCTGTGAATGAAGATCAACAGAAGATTAAAAGTAGCAAAAAAATAAAACCTGTAACATAAAAATACATCTTTTCTTCAAATGAAATGTATTTTCTGGTCGTAAGAAGTACAAATTAGATTAAAAAGTCCTGATAAATATTTTTTTTTTTTTGCTGAACTAGGTCTAAATAGTGACCATGGCCATAGGCTATAGTCCATGGTAACTGTGAAGTGGTAGAATTTAGAATCTTTGGCAATAGGATGAAAGCTGCCACCAAAACTTCAACTCTGGATATGTGGGAGAGGATTCAGGCTGCTTAGGGAACTAGTCAGTAAGATCCCCTGGGAAACTGCTCTTGTAGGCGTCGGGGTCCATCAGTGCTGATCACTTTTTAAGGGCCACCTGCTAAGAGTTTAGGAAAAGGCGATTCCAGAATAGCACAAGTCAAGCAGGTGGGGTGGAAGGCTGACTTGGTTGAACAGGGACCTTCTTGTCGAGCTTAGGTGGAAAAAGAAAGTGTATGGCTGCTGGAGGCAGGGTCAGGCAACATATGAGGACTACAGGGATGCTGCTCGCCTTTGTAGGGAGAAAATTAATGCGGCCAAAGCTCAGTTAGAACTGAAGCTGGCCAGTACTGTGGGGGACAATAAAAAGGCTTTTTAAAATACATTAATAACAAAAGGAGGACCAGAGAGAGCATTGGCTCATTACTTCATGAGAATGGTGTCCTCATAAACAGGAACATAGACAAAGCAGAGACTTTTAATGCCTTCTTTGCCTCTGTCTTCAACAATGATAATGGGCACTGGGGTGCCAGATGCCCTGGGTTGAAGGACCATGACTGTGGTAATGATAAGTTCCCAGCTGATCCTGAACTTGTGTGGGACTTGCTGCTCTACCTGGATGCATACGAGTTCATGGGGACTTTTAAGTTCATGGGCGTTCAGAAGTTCATGGGTGCTTTTAAAATGGTCACCTGTTCAGTAAGGTAAGATTATTTTTTTCACTTATCAATGACTAGACAAATACATAGATTTTTCATAGGCTAATTAGGCATATGAATGAGATTTGGTGTGCTGAACACAATTTTAGTTTTACCTCAAAGGATGACAGAGTTCCAAAAAACACACCAAAAGAAAGATTTGGCATTTCCCCAATGTCTGGATCTTGGGAACTTCTACTTGTCAACTTGCACTTGTGAAAGGCCAAGAGACAGTCTCATCCTTCATAACTGAGACAGCCAGAATTGTTCCTTTGTACAGTAGCCCTGTGATCAATATACTCACTGAGACAATGGGAGATTCATTTTCCTGAAGAGATGTGAATCACTGTGAAAAACCTTTTACTTGAATGTTTTAGCCATCAGACTAGATAGAAGATGCACTGTGATGGTTGGATGGGTAATTCTTGTTCCAACCCCCCTGCCATGGGCAGGAACACCGTCCACTAGAACAGGTTGCCCAAAGCCCCATCCAACCTGGCCTTGAACACTTCCAGGGGTGGGGCATCCACAGCTTCTCTGGGCAACCTGTTCCACTGCCTCACCACCCTCACAGTTAACAATTTCTTCCTAACACCTAACATAAATCTGCCGTCTTTCAGCTTAAGGCCATTACTCCTTGACCTGTCACAACAGGCCCTACTAAAAAGTCTGTCCCCATCTTTCTTATAGAGCCTTCTTTAGATACTGGAAGGCTGCAATAAGGTCTCCCCAGAGCCTTCTCTTCTCCAGGCGGAACAACCCCAACTCTTTCAGCCTGTCTTCCTAGGAGAGACGCTGACCATCTTTGTGGCCTTCCTCTGGACCCACGCCAACAGGTCCATGTCTTTCTTGTACTGTGAACCCCAGAGCTGGATACAGTACTCCAGGTGGAGTCTTACAGGAGCACAGTAGAGGGGCAGAATCACCTCCTTCAATCTCCTGGCCCAGGATGCGATTGGCTTTCTTCACTGCGAACATACACTGCCAGCTCATATTGAGCTTCTCATCCACCAATACTGCCAAGTCCTTCTCCTCAGGGCTGCTCTGAATCCATTCTCCGCTCAGCCTGTAGCTGTGCTTAAGATTGCTCCAATCCATGTGCAGGACCTTTTTGCACTTGGCCTTTTTGAACTTCATGCAGTTTGCACAGGCCCACCTCTCAGGCCCATCAGGGTCCCTCTGGATGGTATCCCTTCCCTCCAGCATGTTGACCGCACCACACAGCTTGGTGTCATTGGCAAACTTGCTGAGGGCGCACTTGATCCTGCTGTCCATGTTGCTGACAAAGATTTTGAAGAGTTCTGGTCCCAGTACAGAACCCTGGGGAATGCCACTCATCACTGGTCTCCACTTGGACATCAACTTGTTGACTGGAACTATTTGAGTGTGACCATCCAGTCAATTCCTTATTCATTGAGGGGTCCATCCATAAAATCCATGTCTCTCCAAATTAAAGGCAAAGATGTCATGTGGGACAGTGTCATCCTGGACAATGAAATGTTACAGTTGGTAATTATGTTCTGAGGCCTTAAGCTGAAGAAGAATTCATGTTTGTGTATGGACCTGAAGATTGTTCAACCTCTGAGCATTTCTGTAATAATTTTAATTCATCACTTTCCTTTTTATTTTTAATTTTATATATATATATAATTCAGGGACATTTGGTAACCAAGATAAGTCCTTGGAGTAGAGACATGGGGGAAGGTATCAGACAGAAACAGTACCAATGCACAGATGGCTGTGTCACTTGGCCTTCAGCTCTAAACCTAATAGGCCACCTGAGGCAAGATGACACACATCCTGTCATATCGCATGGCTTAATTGCAAGAAGCGTTATCACAAAGAAGCATGGATTTTTAGCATGAGCCAATGATTATACTGGGAACTGCAATTTCCACGGGCATGGCCAGTGTTATTGAAATGAGGAATTAGGTGTGGCTGTTTACTAAGTCAAAGCAAAAGGATTGCCTTTTGTTTGGTTGGGCCTTTTACCAAGGGAGTTTAGGGTAATAAAATGCATGGTGAGTATTCATAAATTGAATCCCTCACCAAGACTCAGGTGTCAGCCACTGTAAATTTAGATTTATGTTCCTTTTAACTGACTGTTAGCATAAGCAATTCATTTCACCACATTCAGAAATCTTTTGGCAGCAGTACATATATACCTTACATTTTAATTTTCCCTTCAACATACAACTGAGGATAAAACAGCATTATGAGCAAAAGAAATAAATGCTGTATTCTTTTGATCTTTAGAAGAAATAATTTTTATTACTGAAGTGTGAACAGCACGTATTATTTTTGTCAATCTCTAAATAATCAACATGCACATCTATTTCTGTTAAATGTTATTGGAAATATACATGAAAAATCCATTATTCTGTAGGCATGGGCCTTCTCTCCTCAGTGTTTGATTTTGAATGTGACATTTGGAAATAAGAACTAGTAGTCATTGAAAAATGTGTTTAATTTAAGTGATTCCTAATGTGAAATTGATTTTTTTTTGTAGAAAATTCAACCAAGCTACGAACAGTATATGCTAACACAATTCTTAACAGATATAACAAGCTAAAACTTTTTTGTTGGCATCTGTTATCAGAAGTTTGTTTGGGGTTTGTTTGTGGTTTGGGTGGGTTTTTTTGTGTGTGTATTTTTTGTTTATGTGTGTGGGTTTTTTTGTTTGCATTTTTTTTTTCTAAAATGGTATCTAAGATGACTGCTTCATTAACTTTTACACTGAGAAATGATGAGTGCTATTTTCTTGTACCCAAGCTACGTAACTGATCACTTCATCGATCCATACTCCAGGATTGCCAATAAAGTTTCGTGAATGACCTGTTAGTGTAATAGGTTTCTGCATTTCATGCTGCAGAGGTGTCCTTCACTGCTGCAGATGTTGCTACTCTTTGGAGAATACTTAGATATCTATGAATATCTAAAGCTGCAATTCTCATATATATTTCTAGTCAAGCTCTGAACATATTTACTTAGTCTAAACTGAACTGGGAATGCGTCCTTCCTAACTTAAAAAATTCTAATACAAAACTTAAATTTTTTGAAAACTGATTCTGTTACTTCACTGGAAAGTCACCACTTGGGACACTTGCCAATTTTTTCAGTGAAAGTCTCAGAAGCTTCAGAAGGTTTTATAAAAAGAGAGTTATGATTTAATAAGACATTAGAAGATAAATAAGAATACCAGTATATCCAAATTGTCTTTTATTTTAGCTAAGGAACAGTTTGAATCAATATCTGAACATGTCTTAGGCTCTGTCTAAAACCTACCCAGATACTCTTTTCCTTTGAAATAAACTGCAGTATAACTTTCAGAAAACATTTGCTAAATATTCAGTTGGAGGACACAACAGCCAAAGCTGAAATATAAATCTCTCTTTGATTAGATACCCTGAAACCTGAGTTTAAATCCTTATGTATACAAGTTGGTTCCATTTTACAAAGATTCCCTAAATACAAATGTGAAACTATACTGATTTTCACAACTAAGATTTCTGTTATATCCACCCAGGGAGCAATGTCAGTTTAATAATATTTTTTTGACATTTGGACATTAGAAACTTGAGAGTCATATACTTCTGCAGGAGTAGTTCTGGAATAACAGATAAGGGTTGCTGTAGGAAAAAACCTGCAGTGCAAACCTCCCCACCTTTGCCCTTCTTACATCTACAGAATATTCCTGCATCTGCTTCAATGGCAAATTGAATATATTAACCCTGTTACCACCCTGGTAGGATTCCCAGAGATGCAGAGAGAAATAAAACATATAAATAAAGCTATGCTAAAGGTAGGCAGAAGTTTGCCTGCTCATAATATGGAAAGATCTTTATATTATGAGGCGGCCTTACAAAACTAAATGTAAAATGGTGGCCCCATTGAAGTCACCGAAACAATGCCTTTTGACTGGTGGTTCAGGCCCTGTCCTGTGAATCTTAGATCTGCTGGTACAAAAGGCACTGATACCAGTCCATTTTAGGCCAGGATCATATATGTTACATTGATGAAACTGTATGTTATTACAAGTTCTTTCTCCCAGTTGAATAATATAATATTATCTTCTGATTTTCATGATATTTAAAAATTTAATAAAACCTGCCATGAAAAACGTTTCTTTTCTCTATGTCTCACGTAAGCAGAAAAAGATCATAGAACTTTTTTTTCCAAATCAAAGAAAGTTAGCAATGGCTATGTCTTGATAAACAAGGTATTATGACCGAACAACAGCATTAGCTACTCAGCTAAAAAAAGTTGGGTGATATGCCAAAGTAACAGAGCTGATTTTGTCTGACTGCCTTAGTAACACTTACTGATTGTGTCTAGATTTTCCATCTGTTTAACCAGGAACAAAATACAGATTTCTGTCAATAAATTCTGAATCCTTCTCTGATAAAATATCTTCAGTGGCCAAGTAGTTTGAACGCTGAAATGACAAAGGAAAGGGGGAAAAAAAAAAAGCCCAACCAAACAAAAAGGATCTTGTTTGTTTGTAGCCAGAGCATTGTAGATTCATATTATAGAGGTTTAAACATATAAAATAAAGTAAATCTAACTGGAAAAGTGAAATCTAAACAAGATTGTTGAATATCTGTTTGACTTCATTAAAACTGACAGGTCACATCCATGTTTACATGCAATCTGCCATGTTGAGCAGTATTATTTCAGGAGTTTGGCACATTATCTTCTGTGAATACTATTTTACAGATATAATAATTCTCAGAAGACCAGTAACCATTATCACAGTAAATAATGAACAGATATGAAAACAGGTAAAATATTATTCTATTTCATTATTTTACTTTCTGAAATAATTTGGTTCACTTGAAGGACTTCTAATGTTATAACATGTGAGCAGTGCATGACAAAGCCATTCAGAAGTATGACTGTGGTGCTAAACATGATGCAGGTCCAGCAGCCTCTGTCCTTTGCATCAGAGATGTGAGGAGGAAAGGTAGGAAACCTAGAGACCCTCTGAGTGAGGCACATCATCTCTTCAGCCCTGAGACAGCTGACATAGAGTCAGGGAGCAGCAGGGTGGCTAGTGCAGGGTTTGGGGAGCTGGGAGCATTGCTGGCATGGCAGTGCACTCACCAACAGAGGATGTAGTCCCAGGGTATCCCAGAAAGAACAGAAGAGCAGGTCTAGCTGTGGCAGGGTTAGGCACAGCCCAGATCTCCAGACAGGTCCAGGGCCAGATCAGCAAGGGGAAGTCAGGCAGAGAGCAACGGCAAGGACCTGAGTAGCTCCCAGTACAGATGCGGAGGCCCCAGAAAAGCCTCTGACAGCTCCTTCACAGAATCACAGAATCACAGAATCAAAAGGGTTGGAAGGGACCTCGAAAGATCATCTAGTCTAACCCCCCCTGCCAAGGCAGGGCCACCTAGACCACATCACTCAGGAACACGTCCAGTCGAGTTTTGAATGTCTCCAGAGAAGGAGACTCCACAACCTCTCTGGGCAGCCTGTTCCAGTACTCTGTCACCCTCACGGTGAAAAAGTTTTTCCTTACGTAGTCATGTACTTCTGCAGGAGTACCTCCTTCTCACAACGTAGCTGTTTTAACCGCAGCCTGATCCAGGGTCACAGCTGCACTGCTACAGAGCTGACCTTGCACACCAGCTGCCAGCCCCCAGGAAAGTGGAGAGGCTGCAGAGCCTGCCGGTGCCCTCAGCACCTGGCCACGACCTGGCACGCCTGGACCAGAGTGCAGTTTGGGAACAGGTTATGAGAAAAGAAGGAGCTTTATAGCAACAGGAGGGCTGCTGGCATTGTGGGAAGTTGAACCTGAGCCAGCAGTGTGCCTTTGCTGCAAACAAGGGTAATGGTATAGTGGGCTGCATTAGACAAAATATTGCCAGCAGGTCAAGGGAGGTGATCCTTCCCACCTACTCACCATTGGTGTGGCACTGCTGAGGCCACACTTGGAGTACTGTGTACAGTTCTGGGCTTCAGCACAAGAGAGACGTGGTCATACAGGAGAGGTTCCAATGAAGGGTCACAAAGATGATAAAGAGACTGGAGCAGCTTTCCAATGAGGAAAGGCTGAGACATGGGCCTGTTAAGTCTGGAAAAGAGAGGGCTCAGAGGGGATCTTATTACTAAAACAGAGTACATAAATTATAAATATATATAAATAAATACATAGTATATTATATATAGTGTAAAAGTAGTAATAAGTATATAAACACCTGAAGGGAAGATATGAAGAGGGTGGAGCCAGGCTGTTTTCAGTGGTGCCTGGTGACACGAAGAGAGGCAGTGGGCACAAACTGAAACACAGGGGCTTCCCTCTGAACATCAGGAAATACTGTTTTTACTGTGAGGGTGATGGAGCACTGGCACAGGTTTCCCAGAGAGGTTGTGAAGATATTCAAAAGCTATCTGGACATGGTCCTGGGCTTTAGGTAGTCTTGCCTAAGCAGAGGGGTTGGACCATATGACCTCCAGGGGTTCTGTCCAACTTCAACTTCTCTGTGATTCTGTGACTGTGTGATTTCGTGACTCTCCCTCCTCCAGTACGAGGAGAGCCAACGGCATCAGCTGCAGCAGCATTGTCAAGGATGCCTGAGCCCCCTGTACCCTCAGCCCATCTCCTTCCTCTGGGTGGGCTGGGGTATCCTCTTTGTACTCTGCCTGAGAACTGCTCTCTTCCTCTCTCCAAAGCACAGGATAGAATGACCATCTTAATGGCACAGTAAGGAGTGAGAGGAGTGGGGAGTGTTTCCGTATCTCCGCTAAGTTAGACATCTTCCTGAAAAGTGTCAGCTTCAATGTTTTGAGGTTGGGTCAGACTGTGAACGCAGGCTCCTATTCATCAGGCTTTGCTTCTTAGGTTACAGTAGCTAATAAATAAAACAAGGAAGACAGGAGGGTAGTAGGGTTCCTCTTTTTCACCTCAAGCTGTGACTTAAAATAGATTATTAAGGGATCCTGAGCCTGTCAGTGAGATTTGGGTATGCTCTCAAAATATTCCAGTGGTTCAAGCACCTACTTTGGGGATCATCACTGGACTTACCTGTATTGAAAATGAGGCATTGTGCAGAACCTAATTAGGGAACTAAATGTTAATACATCCCATATGGAACTGAGGGTCCTTCATAAGCTAACTGATTTCAAGTTCATGACTTTAGATTCATGGTACCTGCCTGTGTTTAATTTATTTAGGTTCTTTTAAAATTTGAATATATTGTCACACTTTTATCATTTTAAGTGGTTACCTTCTTTTTCATTAATCATTCATCAGCACCTATCTCCAGCCTGCTACCTTGCAGTTAACAGGATCATTTTGTGACTAAATGTCTGAGTGAAAATTTGGAAACTTTAGAATGTGGCTCAGATCATTAAGAGAGCACCATATTGGAGTGGTACTATATTTAGGATTAATTTGGATGGCTAGCAAAAGTGGATGATTTAGACATAATCTGTTGCTAATGGTCATCTGCACTATTATTATGCTATTCTTTGTCACATCATAATAAAGTCATCAAGAACATACTAAGGTTTAACATCCTAAGCAACAGGTTTTTAGTACAGGCATTTCCTGAAATAGGTCTAGCTCACATTTCTTAATACATTACCTTATGTCTTTCTCATGTGGCTTTACATAGGTCAGCTTCTAATGCCATTTAATTTGGTGACTCTCTAGAAGCCAGATGAGGTGTCTTACATTTAAAAACCCACCTGTCAGAATAAACATTTGGCCAAATTTCTTTTTCCTCACAGTAAGGAAGTGACATGGAGAAAAAGATGAGTAAAGGCATTTCAAGGGCTACTATGCACTGATTCTGTCTCCATATAGAAGATGCTTCAGAGAACAGACCCGAGATCCGAGGTCACTTCCCCGTACAAAGGTAGGAGTTGCAGGTGACTTGTAGCAGACGAAGACACAACAAAGGAAGTCCAGTTGCTAAAACAAGAGTGATCACTGCCAAAGAACTTCACTGATAGCTGTTTACTGTACCCTTTCCCATCACTGAATGTCCCGTTTCTTCTGTAGTCACCCATATGTCTTATTTTTCCCAAAAAATAACTAATAGTCAGTGGGGATAAGATTAATTACATTGATTTTTTTTTCACAAAGAAACTGTAGAAAGGAAAATAAAGAGCAATAACCTTAATATAACACTGAATTCCGAAGAATTCACATCACAGATATAACTCTAAATAGCCAGTAGTAAATACCACAGTGAGGCCTTCACATAATGCCAAACATATATATATTTATGTATGTATTTATATCATGAAGTGGAAGCAGATCATTTTTCTTTCTGTCACCAAAAAGGCTTTAATAACTTACTTGTCCCTTAAGTCAACATGAATTATAGTCTTACTTGAATTAGAGTCTTACTTACCTTTACTTTGCATATAGCAGTTGAAGATAAATCTAATACTTAGAGGTCTGTCAGTTTTATTGGTTTAATAATTATCCTACCACATATGAGTATATACATATTCAATTGAAATAAAAAACTAACCATACAGAGTTTTATATGATAACTGCTCATATATTTTGAAAGGCCTATCAAACAACAGCAAAACCAGTGACCTTAACATCCGTAGGAGGGTATATTATGTTTATTATGTTAGAAAGCAATGAACAAAGAAGATTAATATTTCTTGTGATACTCCACTATTTGGAAGTCTATTGGGCTGGTAATATGAAAAAACACGTATAATAGTTCATATGAGGTAAGTCAACACAGAGAGTGTGAAGGAAAAAACAAATAAGTAAGTGCTTGCACAGCCAAAGCACACTTTGGCAAAACAGGCCCTTTTTATGTAAAACCCTGTCAGAGCCCAATCAGTTGTTCAGGGAATCACAAGCTGGAGACTAAAACTGGGTGAGAGTTTGCTCTAGCAAAGAAAAAGTCTGGGATGAATCAGTTCACCCAGCTTTCTGGCCTTCTGCTACCTGCCCGCTCTGGGACAGCTGCATAGGTGGTGGGAAGTGTCAGGAATGTTGCTGTATCAGAGGCCTTACAGAAGCCCAGGCAGACGTCCACTGATGCAGTCACTCCGCTGTAGAGGCCACTAGATTAGTCAGGCATGATTTACCCTTGGTGAAGCCATGCTGGCTGTCTCTAATTGCCTCCCTGTCTTTCAGATGTTTAAACATATCTTCCAGGAGTTCCGTGATCTTAGCGAGCACAAAGGAGAGGCTGACTGGTTGATAGTTCCCAGGGTTTTTCTCACTACTCTTTTCCAAAATAGGTGTGATATTCTCTTTGTTCTAGTAACTGGGGACTTTACCAACACTTTTCAAATATGATGGAGAGTGGCTTAGCAACTGTCAATTCCCTCAAGACCATGGGAAGAGCAATGAATCAATGGAATGTATCAAATATTCCATCCAATCCCCTGTGTTAATTTCTTTACTTCAACCCCTTCCCACATAAAGAGGACATAAGCTCAGATGCACAATCAGTATGCAAAACTGTTTGCCTAAAATGAAAGAAAAGAAGTGATGAGCAGGAATGGGATTAGGGGAAAAAAAGGAAGAAAAGGACTCATTTCTATGTGCACTAATGAGGACAAACAAAGGAACTCTTCTCTAGCATGTGTGTGTGGAGAACAGTTTTCAAAGGTTTTCCATCCACATTTCGATCACTCCCTGGTGCCTCTTCTAACCTTGGTTTTTCATGACAAAGGGAGAAAAAGCACAAGTACCGTGAGATTTACAAGTTCTTTCTGTCTAACCTGCTACTCCCATGTGAAGGCTAAGCTAACCAGCTCTGATGTTTTCTCTGTTTACTGCGCACTGTACAACGAGTCTCTGAATCAAGACTTCACTGCAGAAGATCATGCCTAGAGCATAACCTTTCTTATGTTCAGATAAAGCAGTAACTCACACTGGGGTTGAAATTTAATGACATTGTGTTCCCTGCTGTGCTTTGTATAAAGACTTGCAGAAAGAAGGCTTTAGTGCACATAAATAGTAATATATTTAATGTGCTAATAATTTAATCAAATTATTTAATAACACAGCAAAGAGAAATGAGAGACACGCTTTCACTGACCTTTTTGGTGAGAGGTCTGAAATTAGTTAACTAATTTATTACTTTAAAATTATTCAATTTATGTGACAGTATTAGTTAAATGCCCTGAGTTAGAATAATACTGTGAAAACACATTGTACTTTATAGTCCCAGCCCCAAACCCAAAGGACTTACAATGCAAACTGAAAACATAGACAAGGAGTCAAAGAAGTCACACCCAAAAAATGACAGAAGAACTATAATCCCCTGATGTTAGAAGTTAGTGAATTAATGATGGTATTTCTTCATGCCCAGCCAAAAAAAAGACAAATTAACAAAATCCCTCCAAAAATTCTCTTTTGCCATGCTCAGTTTTTTACCCCTAATGTTGAAAAGCCAATGTAACCCTTTTGCTTTCACAATGAGAAAATACTCCTTTTTGACCTAGAGCCCTACTCCTAGCTGTGACTTTAGGAAACAAACCTTTAGTAACAGTGGTGGCCAGCTTTGCAGACAGCTGTGAGAAACCCAGAAATCTGTCAGAACAATAACCACAATATCCTTAGCTTTGGAACAAAGTAAATACATTCTACACATTTATTTCACTCTCGGAAAACACACAGGTATGGTAGAATGATGACAACAGCACAGTTTTAGTGTACTAAACATCTGATTTACAAAGACATAGAACTTTTGGGCTGAGGGATGTTTGTGTGTATCTGGTTTTGGGTATGAGATTAGCTTGCCCTCACAGTTGCCTGTGATAGTAAAAATGTATTGACATGTATGCAGTCAGAACAAAAATACTCCAGAGACTGTGCATTTTAATCAATAACAAAATGTTTATTGTAGAGCTATGTGTAATTGATAACATCTTTTATGCAAATGATTTTGGCTGAGCTTTCTTGTGCCCTTTACAGTGAACAGGAATCACCCTGAAATTTTCAGTCCAAAAGATAATTATCTTTTTAATTCTGAAATTTGTATTCTTTTTTTTTCAAAGCATTTAAAAATTATGATTCTTTTTTATGAATCTTACTTTTTGAGAAATAATGAGTCATTGCTGCAATGTTTCTTGAAGACACACAGATATGTTGTGCTGTAGTTAATTGATCATTCATATTTCACAGGGGCTTTTTTTTCCTCACAGAGTCATTCCTGATCAAGTGTCTCTTGAACTCCTTATAATGAAGTTCAAAAGACACAAGCCTTATAAACAGAGTTTTGTCAGAATAAGTCACATGAATTAACAGAGGTTTCTGACTTCAAGTGAGGAATAGAAACTCAGATGGCTCTTGTGTTAACATTTGGGAGTGTGCACCGAAAATTAATCTTTACTGACCATGGTGTTTTAACAATGGAGTGGGAAGAGAATTTACCTAGTAATCAGTATCATTGCCTTTAAAAAGCAGGTTGGAAAATAGCCATTTAAGCCATATATTGACTGTAATTAAAAAATTCACTGTGACAATGATAAATCCAGAAGATAATTACAGCAATTTTTCAAACATACAATCATTTGAGACCAAGCCCACTGGCTTAAAATATGCAGTTTCTGGGTGCTAATTGCTACAAGTGTTTTGGCTGAGTGTATTTTGTCATTGATGGGAGGGCAAAGCAATGTTGTCTCTATTATACTCCTATGTTGTAACTAACTGGATAAGATAAAAAGAAGAGAGCTTCATGCTCTGAAAGCAGAATCTCCCTTAAAGAAGAAATGCTGTCATGATTCAATATCAATGCTGGTAAAGGCAGTCACAAGTCCTGTTGGCACAAGAAAGGGCATTTGTACTAGTCAAGGATTAAGCATATTACCTTAGGTTCATTTTTTATCATCAGAGAAGGGAGACAGCTTCCTCCCAGGGGTGATGCAGAGCATCTTCCGTAGGTATGTATGCCGAAATGCTCCTTGAGGACATACCTTTCATATGAGGACATATTTTTCTACAGAGGAGCCTTGCAAAAGTCATCTGAGTCACACAGAACATATACTATCAACATGCCTCCTTCAGCATGCCTGCTTTGTGAATTTAGTAAATTATTGCACTAAACCTATTCGATATAGGTAACTATGGGGAAATGAACTTTATGAAGGAGGATCCTTGATACTTCATTATTCTTTTGTCCCTCATGTTAATTGCATGAGAAGCATGAGAGGCAGGCAGGCAGGCAGGCAGGCAGGCAGGCAGGAAGGAAGGAAGGAAGGAAGGGAGGGAAGGCAGGCAGGCAGGCAGGCAGGCAGGCAGGAAGGAAGGAAGGAAGGAAGGGAGGGGGGGAGGGAGGGAGGGAGGGAAATATTCCCACAGCACCCCTGCACTTTCCCTGGGAGATCTGCTATTAGGTGGTACAAATTTGTTGCAACCATTCTCCCGTGGCATTTCAGCACTGTGCTGGGCTGGAAAGCAGAGGTGGAACATAAGATTCCTGTGAACAAGCCTTATGCTCCTAAGATATAGATAGGGAGTGAGGCATAGAATCATAGAATCACTAAGGTTGGAAAGAATCTCTGAGATCATCAAGTCCAACCGTCAACCTAACACCACCATGCCTGCTAGGCCATGTCCTGGAGTGCCACGTCTACACGTTTTTTGAATGTCTCCAGGGACGGCATTTCAACCACCTCTCTGGGCATATATCCATGTGTGTGCATAACAATATATATTAACGAATGGTAGCAGATCACATTACAAAATGCCAGATAAAATTGTTTCAACCTTCACCACATCCTCTGAACATCTAACTTCACCTCATATTGTAACAATCAGTAAATAACATCCTCTAGCCCTTACACTAATATACTTTTTTTCCTTTTCAATAGTAATTTTAATTAATTCATTCTTTCTGACATTTGCATTTGTCTTTAAATGCCACTAGATAACAGGGTTTTAATCATTCCAAATAGCTTTTTAATTATAGACCTAATTACTTTTGCAGAAGGTTAAGCTGCACAAACAGGAATAAAACTGTTTGCTTGTGCTCTGTGTTAAGAATGATGTAGTGTTTTCTCATTAGGTATTCTGTAAATTTGCTCGGTCAGTTTTATGTGACATTTGGTTGAAAAAAAAAAAAAAAGCCTCAAACTTTATTGGAAGACTGGAATTAGATTCTAGGACAACTTAACACCCAGCTGTGTGGAACAGTCATTGATCTTTTAATTAATTATGAAATCAAAGTTAGGCATCCTTTTCCATTGCAGTGGTCATTTTGGGCTGACTTATTTGAAAATGTGAAGGTACAGAGGAACATATAATCTTCTTGGTGGATAAAAGGTTTCTTCTTTGTAAACACTTCTCATATATTTTTTTTTTCCTCTGAAAATTTTCGACCACTAATGATAACCTGCTGGGTCAATGGAAAAGAATATCTTACTGGATAGATTCTATGCCTCTGATGGAGGTTAGCCAGTTTGCATAAACAAAGAGTTAATTTACATATCACTCTTGTCATGTATTCTTTCTGAATGATAGTTCATCCTTTGTGGGTATAGAAGATCTGAGTAAGACCTGTGTGGGCAGGAGCTCTTTCATTCCTGTTGAAAAACATGCCAAATACATTTACATTTTATGGCGTTACTATTACACTAGAACAGCTGCCTAATTGCACAGCTTAATTTGTACATCAGCTGTTATATACAGTATTTTAAAAAATGAGAAAGCTAAATTTAGCTTGGAAAACTCAAAATTAATATTTTGTGGCTCCTCTAGTCCAAAATGTCTAATTAGAATTGAGAAGCTAAAGTAATTCTACACCAATGGGCTTGACCGCCATTTGATAGTCTGTATCTCACTAAGGTTACATAATCTCAAGATGCCAACATATTGGTTTTCAGAGTTTATTCCACTTTGGTGACCACTAATGATTTAATCATGTTAATATGTATGTGTTAGTTATACTTTTCCACTTTTCTTGTTTTGATTCCAATCAAGAGAAATGTCCCTGTTTCAGATGAAATAGAGTTAATTTTCTTCACAGCAGCCAGCATGGGGCTGTGTTTTGGGTTTGTGCTGGAAGCAGTGCTGACAGTGCAGAGATGTTTTTGCTCTGTAGAGGTGTGTTTTGTTGTTGCTGAGCGGTGCTTGTGCACAGCCAAGGCCTTTTCTGCTTCTTGCATCTCACCCTGCAAGTGGGATGGCTGGGGAGTACGCGGGAAGTTGGGAGGGAACAGGAAGGACAGTTGACCCCAACTGACCAAAGGGATATTCCATACTATACGATGTCATGCCCAGTTTAGAAGCATGACATCTTTAGAAGCCTTGTCTTCCCAAGTAACCATTACATGAGATGGAGCCCTGGTTTTCTGGGGATGGCTGAACACCTGCCTGCCATGGGGAGTGGGGAATGAATTCCTTGTTCTTCTTTGCTTGTGTGTGTGACTTCTGCTTTGCCTGTTCAACTGTCTTTATCTCAATCCATGAGTTTTCTCACTTTTATCCTTCTGATTCTCTCCCTCACCCCACTGCGAGGGAGTGAGTGAGCAGTTGGGCGAGGCTTAGCTGCCGGCTGATGTAAAAGCACGACCAGAACATAATGTTAGGTTGCGCTATAACTATCTAGCTTCAGAAAAAGTTAACACTCCTTTTGAGGGAACTAAACATAAAAATAAGCCTAAGTTCAAAGTTTAAGACAAGAAAAAAGATTGAAAGTGTCCTACTTTCACTGTCACACTTCACCAACTTGATGTTGCTGATGCAATCACAAATATCTCATTATCAAGCCACTAGGTGGACCTCTCAGCAGATAACTCAAAGAGTTGCAGTTAATGATTCAATGGGTGAAAAACAGAGATGAGATGTCCCTCAGGGGACATCACCCCTGTATCGGGATCAGTATTATTTAACATCTTTGTCGGGGGCACGGACAGTGAAATTGAGCAGAAAGTTTGTGAATGACTCCAAAGTCAGTTGTGTGGCTGAAACACTAGAGGGAATGGATGTCATCCGGAGGGAACTTGATGAGCTTGAGCGGCGGGCCCATGCAAAGCTCATGAATTTCAACAAGGCCAAGTGCAAAAAGGTTCTGCACCTCAGACAACGCAATCCAAAGCATGGATAAAGGCTAAAGTGATGAGCAGATTGAGAGCTGCCCTGGAGAGAACAGGGTAGTGGTGGATGAAAGCGTGTCCAGAGAAGGGCAACGAAACTGGTGAAGGGGCTGGAGCACAGGTCTTATGAGGAGCGGCTGAAGGAACTGGGCTTGTTTAGTCTGGAGAAGAGGAGGCTCAGGGGGACCTTATTGCTCTCTACAACTACCTGAAAGGAAGTTGTGGCGAGCTGGGGGTTGGCCTCTTCTCGCAGATAAGTAGTGACAGGACAAGGGGGAACGGCTGCAAGTTGCGCCAGGGGAGGTTTAGGTTGGAGATGAGGAGAAATTTCTTCTCGGAAAGGGTGGTCGGGCATTGGAACAGGTTGCCCAGGGAGGTGGTGGAGTCACCATCCCTGAGGGTGTTTAAGGAAAGGTTAGATGTGGTACTTAGGGACGTGGTTTAGTGGGTAATAGGTGGTGGGGGGATGGTTGGACTAGATGATCCTTGAGGTCACTTCCAACCTTAATGATTCTATTCTATTCTATTCTATTCTATTCTATTCTAAAAACAGAATGAGCTGACAACGTGTGCTTGCAGTGAAGAAAGACAAATGCATCCTGGGCTGCATCAAAAGAGCCGTGGCCAGTAGATTAGAGGAAGTGATTCTGCCCCTCTATTGTTCTCCTGTAGACTCCATCTGGAGTACTGCATCCGGCTCTGCAGTTCACAGTACAAGAAAGACATGGACCTGTTGGCGTGGGTCCAGAGGAAGGCCACAAAGATGATCAGAGGGCTGGAGCATCAATTCTAGGAAGACAGGCTAAGAGAGCTAGGGTTGTTCAGCCTGGAGAAGAGAAGGCTCTGGGGAGACCTTATTGCAGCCTTCCAGTATCTAAAGAAGGCTTTATAAGAAAGATGGGGACAGACTTTTTAGTAGGGTCTGTTGTGACAGGTCAAGGAGTAATGGCCTTAAGCTGAAAGACGGCAGATTTATGTTAGGTGTTAGGAAGAAATTGTTTACTGTGAGGGTGGTGAGGTAGTGGAACAGGTTGCCCAGAGAAGCTGTGGATGCCCCACCCCTGGAAGTGTTCAAGACTAGCTTGGATGGGGCTTTGGGCAACCTGTTCTAGTGGAGGGTGTCCATGCCCATGGCAGGGGGGTAGGAACTGGGTGATCTTTGAGGTCCCTTCCAACCCAAACCATTCTATGGATCTATGATAAAATGCTGAATTTGGAGAAGGTAAATTCACTTTGTTTTGAGATTTTGTAACCTCCAAATGAGACACTAAAGATAAGTCAGATTTACTTTTTTTTTACTTCACTTTGGATTCATAATACCCATATATATATATGAAAAAACAGAATATTCACAGTTTCTCTGCTATCTTTGGTGTTATTTGGATTTGTTCTAATTTTGCACCGTGCAAAATTTAGGGGCAAAGCATGTACTCTTTCTTCTTCATTCAATAAGATAGGCAATTTTTTGCTTGCTTGGAAACTGAGGATGGTAAAGAGTAAGATATTTTGAAGGAATGGATGAAAGTACAAATGCTGCATTTAAGAATAGCTTTTCATCTTGGATTTTAAAAGTGTTTTACAAACACTACTTAAAACCTTTTTTCTAGCAGGCAGTCTACAGTATGCTGCCTGGTTCCTTTAGTTTTCTTAAAATGTTGCATTATTTAAAGAAAATAAAAGTAGTATATGAAACAATGCTGGTGAGATAGAATTTTATGACAGGGTTTTGCTCTTACATGTATAAATGAACATATTACTAACTGGAGGTATAGCTGAAAGTTGTGACCATCGATTTCCACTCAAGAAAAAATACTATTAAGAAAAAGGCAGCAGAGAAATATTTGTTTGAATACTTAATATGCATGGAGTAATGACAAGACCTGTAATAGTGTCAGACTGGCAGAGGAGACTAAAAAATGATAAATTGTTTTAATAAAATTTCTTATGTTAAATAATGTTTCACCATTAGACTAATGCATGAATTAAAAAGGAAAACAAATATGCTAAATAGATGTTGAATTTTTCTAAAAACAAATAAACTCTCCCACAACAATATCAATATGCATCTTTTTCATAAATATCAATTAACTATTTCTAATATTAAATTTATATCTTAATGTCTAAAAACTACTCTACCATACAATGAATTCTCCTGTAAGCACTCAATGCTTACAATTACTTGAATTATAAGTGAAAAACTGTGAGGTTTGTGACGATTTATGGCAAAGAAGAACAGTTCAAGTCTTCATATGGTGCTTGTCTTTCTTACATATTTATTATTATCTAACATGATATATTCAGTCTGCGGATTGTATTATTGATTGAGATCTACATTACAGGAGCAATGAACGACCCCAACCATGATTTGGATCATATTTTGTTAAACTCTTAAAATGCATAACAACTTATTTAACAGAAGAATTTATAAGATCCCTGAGTCTTTTCTGAAGTATGAACAACCCCAGCTTTCTCAGCCTCTATTCATATCTTACATGATCCCATCCCTCAAAACCACCTTTGTGGCCCTTCACTGGATTTGCTCCAGTATGTTAATGTCTTTCTTTTACTGGGGATCCTGGAACTGGACCCAGCACTCCAGATGGTTTCTCACTAGTGCTGAGTAGAGAGGAAGGATTACCTCCATCGAACTGCTGGCAATACTCCTTCTAACGAAGCCCAGGATGCTGGTGACATTCTTCGCATATGAGCAAATTGCTGCCTCATGTACAACTTGTTGCCTGCCAGGAGTCCAAGAAGAGCTGCTTTCCAGATGGTCAGCTTTCAGCCTGTACAGAGGCATGGGGTTACTCCTCCCTAGGAGCAGCATCCCTAGGATGGGGTTTTGAGCAAGCTAACCTAGTGAAAGATGTTCCTGCCCATGACAGGGGGACTGGAACTAGATGACCTTTAAAGGTCTCTTCCAGCCCAAACCATTCTATGGCTCTATGATGCCATTATTATCTTCAGGTTTGTTTTCCATGGGATTCTTTAAGGCAGATTCCTCAACAGTCTGCTCTCCTGAAGTCTGGAGTTGTTATCTGGCTTTTTGCTCCCTCTTGTAATGATTCTGAATTGCACCATCTCATTATCACTGGTAACCAAGGCTGCCATCAGCTTTCACATTACTGAGAAGTTCTTCCATGTTTGTAAGTACGTACCATTGAGAAGAGTCTATCCCTCTTCCTCTAGGCATCCAACCTTTAGGTATTTATAAGCATTGATCCCTCTCAGTCTTCTGCAGGCTAAACGACCCAACTCTCTCAACCTTCCTTCATATGAGAGATCCAGCTGATCAATGGCATCTTGTGAAGACAGAATAGTTGATATGGTGATATCCTGTTGACCTCTTCCTACAATAGAGATGATAGACTCTCAAGTATTTTAGGATATCCCCTTTTTTTTTTCTTTTCTTTTCTTTTTCTTTTTTTTTTTTTTTTTTTTTCCCCTGGAGTCAGCTTCTGTCAATGCAGGAATCTGTATCTGTAAGAAGCATGAGGTCAAAGAAGCAAATTCTTCTTAAGTGGCTGATGGACTGAACTCGCTTATGACTATCAAATCTACTCCTTTTAACTTTTCAAATGTTAGACTTTATGACAAGGTTCTGAACTCATAAAAGGAGTCACTTGCTTGAGTGTAGAAATATGAACATAATTGCTTATGATTAGATACTGAATTCCTAAGCTATCTTTGGTGTACTGAAGCCAATTTAGTTCTAAAATAGCTTTATAGCACAAGAAGACAGTGCCTTGAATCATGATGACATAGCAGCTACAAAAGTACGACCCTAAGATTCCCAAAACTTTGACACAGATTTTGGATTGTCTGTATTTTCTTGTTCTAAGAGAATCTATAACAGTACTTTCCAAAAACATCATTCTTACATGACAGTTGTTAATGCCTTTATAGATTGTTGCATTTCTCTCTATGCTGTAAGTTATAAAAAGATGGGTAGGCCAGATGTAATAAAAATGTCTTGTTTTGTGGTGATTCTCTGCACTAAAAGCATACAATTAGCTGCGTGATATCTCTCTGGCCTTGCCCTTATTGCTCCTACTCAAGGTTAATTTGGTAGCCATGTAACTGAAGTCTCATTAATGCAAGATCAGGTTCTCCTTTGCTGTCCCACGCTTATAATTTTCTTCTGTCTACTTACAACATTATACTCAGCCTGTATTGCAAAAGATAAAGCAAAATGTCTCATAGCTATTCTGATGGCTCAGAAACAAACAGTAAGAGGTGGCTGTAGGACTCCTTACTACGACTATATCACCCCATTCTTAGAAGTTCTTGTTTCCCCATTTTGTTGCCAAAGGAAGACAGATTAAGTTTAATTATTCAAAGGAACTTGAGCAACAAAATGTTTCATAGCAGCATGAGGTAGATACCAAACCGAAAATTCATGTGGCTGTTGCATAGAAAGAGGGAGGAAAAAAAAAGTAACAGGCACAGAATTGTGAGCAATATAGTTTTATTGTTTTATTAGCTTCCTTGGATAGTTACAGTTCAACAGTTTTTCTTCTTATTTTTTTATTTATTCTCTTTGATTTATTTATTTACACACAGACACCCAGTGCCATCTGAGATGCAGCAGTATACAGACGAACTTATGACCCATCTCCAGCTGTCATTCCAGACAAACATAAGTTGAATGTATGTCCCGTCAAGTCTGCCAGACTGAGGTAGACTTCTCATATACCCTAAAACACATCAAGTAGCACTGGATGTCTAAGTGTATGCAAACAACAAGTCTTTGATCTGTAAAGCTAGGGGACCACAGAGGTATTAGCTGGCCAAAGAGCGGTATCTACTTTGAGTTGAGCAGCTCTTTAAGCAGCGAAGGACTGCTTGGCTATAATGGCTAGTTCATGGCTAAAACCCAACACCTTATCAGGAGATCAGGCTGGGTGCTTAGATCATACTAGAGATCCCAGCAGAGACAACTGAACTGACCTCTTCTTCTCTCTATTGGGAACTTAAGACATGTGGGATGGGATCCAGCTGCCTAAAAGCAGGGCATCTTGTGTTAGTTTTTTTGGTGCTGGGGCAGTACTGCACTTGTTTTTCAGCTGCTACTACAGAGGCATGCAGTAATGCATGATACCTGATGGCTTTACTCTGATGTACGGTATACCCTAGTGCATCCCAGAAAGTATAAGATACGTGTGTTTAGGCAACTGATTTCCCTTCATGTGGGGAACTACATTTAGGTGTGTTAATCTGAAGATGAATCCCACACAAATTTGTTCATAAACAAATTTTGTTCAGATTAGCTAGTTTATTTTATTTACACAGGTAAACTCGGTGAATATTACTGGTTTAATTCTAAAATTCTGTTCATTATACTAAACTACATGTTGTATGAAAAGTAATAGTTCAGCTCCATGTTAATATTCTTAAATAAACTAAAAATTCTTGAGTGTTCTTGACCTCATCTCATTTCATGAATGTAAGAAAAAATCAGGACTGTTTTTAGTAGTAGGCAGCAAATTCCTTGTCTCACTGAAATGCAGAAGCTTTGCAATGTCTTTATTTTATAGTCAGGTCTAAATTTATCCAGAATAATACTGTCCAAAGAAATCTTTTGTCTTCACCAATGACAGCCTTATATCAATAACACCAACAGCTATTATTTGTTCCTATGAAAAATTCTGTACTTAAAAACTTACTGCTTATCATATTTTAAGAAAATGCAATCATCCCAGTGAATTAGTCCATACAATAAAAAAAAATTGATTGCAGTGCATGCTTGTGTTAACTTGTGCGCATTTGGGTTTCAATTAGGAAAAATGAAACAGCTAAAGGCAAGTGAAGTGTCAGCCTATCTCACCACGAATTTTCGATAAATGGAGTTTCTGAATGTGGGAACAGAAATTGCAAGTAGCTTTCAATCATACCAACACGCCTAATTCCACTTCTGTTCATGCTTTCTAATCTCTGCTTGCAAGACCTAGATCTTACAAGCTTCTGCACCACTCCTAAATCCAAAAGTCACTGGTGTTATCGGTGTTGAAGTCATCACTCTTCGTACACTGGGGACATAATCTTAAAAATATAATTTATTCATATATTGCTGACACAGCAAATCCTTGCCTGGTCTGGTATAAGTCTTGCAATAGTATTAAACTTCAGTGCAATGGTATATAAAGTTTACATTTACAAAAGTAAAGGCATAATCAACCCCCCATTCAGAAATATTCAAATGTTTTGTTCATATCTTTTATGAGAATAAATAACCTTCTGGGCATTATTCTTGCTAAGGGTGATATTCCTCTCAAATTAATGTCACTTCGAGTGTGAAGACATCAAAAGCTGTATTTTTTTCTTTAAATATCAATAAAACAATGTTGGAAATCAGTAATAGAATTACACTGACTAGAAATAAGAACTCCACTTGTAAAATTTCAATGTTTCTTAGAAACAGCTGTTTTTTAATATGTCTATTTAGATAGATCCCACACCTTCAAAAAAAATCCTGTGATCGTAAGCTCAGGTGCCTTTTTAACACCTTTTCATTATTAAGCACTCTCTGCACAGGGTGATAATATATTTGCTGTAAGTCTTTCACTTGGGATGTAAGAGTTATTCTGTGAGCAGAAATAAATTTTAATTCACATAAAGTATTAATAGTCTTGCAAGTTTCAATTGGATGTGTTGCTAACACGTATAGACCAGTACTTTAAATTTTGTTGTCTGGTTCTGTATGCAGGGTATGAACAAAAAAAGTACTAAAATTGATGCCAACAAGTAATTAGAATACGATAGTAGTCTATTTTAATAGGACATAAAATAGTAGTGATTCAGAACATCTGTAATCCTATGTGAAGGAGGTGAGGTGCAAAGAGGTAAAACTTTACAAGGAGTGCCACACTGGTACTTGATCAGTTGAAGATGATTCGGCTTTGTAGTTAGACTGAAGGGTAAAGCCAGTGGATCTGCCTGAAGTGAGGCCAATCCTTACCTGGGTATTCTGTGTCTAAACTTCTGTGTTGCTGATCATGAGTTTTGAAAGGGAAATGCTGGTTAAAATGTCAGAAGAGAAAGGAAGTTCTAGTAGCAAAACATTTATCTGAAATAAATGCCAAAGGTTGCCATGAAATCTAATAGGGTGGATAGGAGCTCTTTAGACTGATTAATAGACAAATCACATTTTCAACGTATCACCCATGATGCATTTAAATTGGACTGAATGTGCAGGAAAAAAATTACACATCTGGGTTCAGGATATAAGTGAAATACACTTAACTGACAGAGGCAAGATAGAGCAGGACACTACTCTGGGGGACAAACTGCACATCTAATCCTGTTAAAAGTCAATCACAGTTTAAGTGGGGATAGAATATAAAAACATATAATAATAACCCATCATAGCAATAAGAGGATGGAAATCTGTATTTTCAAAGTAAGTCTTATTTTTATAACTACCATCTAATCTTTGATTTTGCAACATCTAAATCTGGAGACATTTATCTGTACAAAGCTGGACTTGGCTGTAAGAAAATCAGACCGATTCATAGGACAGCAGTACGTTGGGGGAATCACAGTTCTGCTGCCTGTTTTGCCTGTACCAGAAGACTCATTTGTTTTGCTCACAGAATGAACACTACAAAAGCAGTGAGCCCCTGTCTCCTGACCCAAAGAGCAGGGTGAGTGGGGCTGTGGCTCTTCTCTTTGGATTTGAGGGGTGAGCGCAGGCTGGGGGTAACTGCAAATGCTTCAAGAAGCAGCTGCCCTCTCTGATCCTTTTTTGGTGCTCCACAGAATTATGGACAAGAAGCTTTACTTTTGGTTGCTGGCTCAGCAACAGCAGTTGCCTATCCTTTCCCAAATGCTTTCTCATCCCACCCACACTTTGACAGAAACAACTCAGGAGGCACAGGATGGTGTTAATGACTTGGGACTGGTCGTACAAGAAAAGGCAGAGAGAGGAGCTCCTGATAGACTTCGTGAGATGAAGGGAAGGGAAGCTGGGTCACAACCTTGAAAGGGACAAAGCACATGGGTTCATTGCTCCAGGTAAGTTTAGAAAGCACACGATCAGGCAAAGGAATAGCTGAAGGCAAATATCTGCCATATTTTGTACATGATCACCCAGTTTAACATCTACTATGTGTTATATATGAAACCACTGTATTGCTTTTATTTTCAAAAAAATCCATCCTTTAAATTTCTTGCAGTCAACCTCTTCCCTGACAATATGGAGCATCATTATGAAGCCCTCCACTTACACAATTGATACTGGCATAGAAGAGAAAACACATAATTAGTCAGGATAAGTACTGTAGCTGGAGTCAGTATTCCCAAACAGGCAAAGCTAATTAGTTATCTGGTGCCAAGAGGTCGTATGAGCGTCTTGTTTTCAGAACAGGCTAATGCATATGACATATTTCTGCAGTTAATACCACGCCAGCGTTTCACTTCTCAGTGAATTGAAGTGACGCGGCCCATGTTAAAAAGTAAAACTTTGCTTATATAGTTCTAAGAAATTAACAAATTACATTCTGTTGTTTTAAAGTGAAAACATTGTTGCCACTTAGCAAAACATGTAATCTCAATTTCACCATGTTCCACCAGGAAATCAAGCTGTTGGCAGATTTCCAATTTCACTGCAAGAATATCCCAGGATAAACCAGATAACAGATGAAACTAGGGGAGAAAGGACAAACAAATGTGGTAGGTATGGGGCATTATAATGTTGCATAGATCTAATAGCTACAAGGCAAGAATTTTAAATGGTGATTAATGCATAACTGAGCAAGGGATGTCAACAGAGAAATGAAGTTTTCCTTCTGACACATTTTGTATGCTAGATTAAATGAAATTATAGGCCTATTTCACAAAGCCTCTCTTGTCGAAGTCTTCTTTTGTTTCACTGAAGTTCTGAGTATGGAAATTTACCATATTACTGTGTCTTTTCAGATAGGTTCTTCTATCTTTATAGATACAGCATATTTGGCTAGCTCTACATTCCCTGGTGTGAGTATAGAAGTTCTTTAGACGGGTTGCTTTTTACCAGAAGTTGCTATGCTCTTTGCAGTGAAATTTCAATGAGGAATCTTCTTAAACCTATTGTGAATCATCACTGCAGATTGTTCGGTTTTTGAAAACATAGAATTCCTTGGTTTAGTTTTCTGAATCTCTTTACTACTGGGCACAAGGTTGGCCATTTTAGCATTTCCATATCGTATTGATAGATTCTTACAGCACTGACAAAAGCAATCAGCAAACTTTTGAAGTGGACAACTGTACAACTTTCTCATTTTTCATTTTTACTTTGACTCTTATTATTTGCTGACAATTTTATATTAAATAAAAGCAAATAAAAAAAGTCTTTTAAAATATACAATTGATGTAAGTAGAAGAGTGTTTATGACAAAGTAATACATTTGTTTACTTATCTATAGTAATTAAAACAGTTAGAGAAAAGGCAAGATTTTAGTTTAACTTACAAGGTATAAATTCAGGGAGACTCCAGTGACTTTGAGATAATAGATATAAACTTTCTTTTAAGGGAAAGAGCTCTGAATTTGTCCCATAGACCTCTTCATGACCCTCAGCTGAGAAATGACAGCAGCTGATATGTTGACTGATTACTTAATGCCTTTTGAAAACCAAATGTTATAGTGTTTACTAAAAATTAGAGGGAACTGCATATTTACTAGATGTGGATGAATAATTCATAACAAATAATTTATTCAATGAATTTCACCTCAAATTGAGTAGATTGTAATTTTCTTGAATATATATTCATTAGTTGAACAGCTTCAGTGAATAACTGTCTATTCTCTCAACAGGAGTACGACACAGAGTATTCAGAAAACAAAATAGGTTAGTTTTAATTCAGATAAATAGATATTTTTTTCTATTCTGATAAATTCCTATTAAAAATAATTCTTAGAACATTTCCCATTGACATGAGAGCTGAACAAAATAATTTCTGACATTAGCCATCAACCTTTACTGAAAGTTCTTTGCTTTTGTGAACATGAATTTACTTGTTACCACTTCTACACTTAGAGCTGTCCAGAATATGAATTACATTTTTTTTCTTTCCATGTCAGTTTTTCATAGTAAATTTTAGTTCTTTGATACTAAACTAAGGATTTATTTTTTAGGAAGACAAAGGATTAAAATTATTATATAATGATGGTTTTGTAACAACTTAGATTGATTATTTAGCTCATTGTTGTCTTTCAATCGAGGTGCACCTGGAATATTTTATTTTTCTTATCTAACACCAAGTCTCTATGTTGTTTTTTTCTGGAACATGGTATTTATTTGCTCATCCCAGTTTTATTTCCACTCCATATTGTATCCTCGTACAGGTCATCACATGAAACAATCTATCGGTTTAGTGAACTCAGTCAAATTTTTTGTTCATCTTTTGTTGCATTGTCATTATGTCTACCTAGCTGCTGATGCTTGAAGCAAGCAGCTTATGACATATGTAACAAAATGTCTTCCTTTGATGTCTGTGATCTTTTCCAAAAATTCTACAACTGAATGGTCTTGGAATTTGTTGCTCAGTAATTTTCAGGGGACAAAAAGTAGGATAACGTTTTGTTTTTCTCCTGAACATGTCTTGAGTTAGGGCTTCCTTTGGATCCAAAGCCATTAGGCAGTCCAAATAGAATATACTTCCAGTAGAAATCTGAGCCTTCTATGTAGAAAAACTCCTAGAAGAGCTAAATGAATAATGGATTTTTTCTATTTTCTTTTTTCATTTTGGTTGCTGAAATGAATCCTAATATTTGTTCAGATTTAACCTAATTTAGTTTCTGCTTTTGCTGTAGTGGGAAACAAAAATAAAAATCCTACAACACTGTCTCATGTTAAACTACAAGTGTCACTCTATAGAAAGTGTTTCATTTTCAAATGAGAAGAAAAATCAATGAATAACAAACTAGATACACAGGACACTGTGAAGGCCACTCTTCAAGAAGTGCTTAGGGATCACCAATAGGATGAAAAAAATCTTGGGTCCCTTCTTTTAAGCAGATCAAGAAAGAATGAGATAGGAAATGCTTAATGGGAAATAATGTAGCCAGTAAGCATCCCAGCATGGAAACTAGCATGGAAACATCAATCTTTCCAGCTGCAGCAGGGTCTATTGGATTATACACTTACTAGTTATATTGAAGTTTTGTCTCAATGCATAGTATTTGTGCTCCATGGTGCCCCCTGAAGACTGATCTTCCTGTCCAGAGGTGTTGGAGCAGATCACAGGTCCTTTGCTACTTACACATCTGGGTTTTATTTAAATCAGGACATGGGGAGATGTTGCTGACCAAGATTTAATTGCAATATGCAGGGAAATGGTTCCCCAGCTGCCCGATAAGAACACATCATCTGAGATGGGAGGGAGACTGTTCAAGTTTATAGAAACAAGCTTCTAGCAAAGTGAGTATCTGTGCTCTTGACTCTACTCCAGTGTATGTTTAAAGACTTACAAAAATGGGAATATATGTAATAGATGGATGTGATGGATATGGTGACGTACCCATATCCCCTACTACCTTTGATATGATGTTGAATCCACACCACCAGCGAGGAAAAAATAAAAGCATGGGAAACTCCATCTCCCACATCCCCAGTGACTATGGTAGCTTCCTGATTATATTGCTGTAGTAAGAATAAATATTTCCTTCATGTATTCTTATACTCTGAAGCATAAGAGCTAAAAAGACTAGAAGGTATCTATTATTCTTACCTGCAGTCCACATACCCTCAACACAACTGAAGGTGATGAGGGGGTAGAAAGAGGATACAAGTGTTGTGATTCACAATGCACATAACCTCTTTAAGTCACTTCTATCATTCTCAAGGCTCAGCCTGAAAATAGGCTGCTCTGACTATTTGTGCTTCCCTCAGAAAATGAATTCAGAATTGAGTTACGAACTCTGCCTTTTCTGGTTTTTCACCAGAGCGGTACAAAAGATGCTCTCGGATGCATAGTGTGAGCTCATGACTTGTCCCAGAGTTGAGCTGCTGTATCACAAATAGAAATATTATCACCACAGTTCACAGTCACAGCAGAGAGGCCAAAGAAAGATGATGGCTTGCAGACTGATGCTCCCTCAAGTACATGGCTCCTTCACACAAGAATATTAGCAGTGCAGTACAGCACTGAATCTTCCATGAATATTTAGTAAGTAATCACTACAGTATTTTGAGGTAGAAAGAAATCCCTTTCCTCTAGCACTGCTCTCCCTCTGTAAATCTTTAAAGTTCTTCTCATTCATTTTTAAACACACAATAACCACAATACGAATCTACTATCTTTGATGGGCCTGAAGTCATTAAGTTGGCCTTGCCTTACATGGGTTTTTTCAGCATCCAGGCAACGCAGTGCTAATATTCACAAACTAAACTGCAACAGGTAGCCTGCAACGATTAGTCATTGGAAGTTTCTCATGGATTTCAGTTGTCTTCATCTACAGGGAACACAAACTTGGGTACAAAGCAGGGTATCCATTAGGCTACTGAGGAATGTACAAGCCTTACCAAGAAACCACTACTTTTCTCTCTGCCCTTTTAGAAGAACGTTCTCTCTCCCTTCTAGAGAGAGGGACAGAAGGGACCATCATGTTAATTCCATTGGATTAACACTGTGGGGCAATTAAAAATGTGGTATTTCAGATGTGTCCACCACTTGTCATGCTAATAGATGGAATAATTTGGCAGAAAATAAGCCCCCTTGCGTTTCAGCTCCAGAGAAGGTGGGGGCGGCTGGGCTTAGATTCTGAGTTATGCCCAATTAGCACTATCAGCCCAGTCGTATAACTATCACGATTTACGGTCTCACTGATAGTGTACGGCACTCCCCCGTCCAGCTTGGATCTATGGACTCGCACAGCCAGACTTAGAGAGTTAGTGGCGCCCAGTGAGAAATGTTTGCTGCTGGTTATGTGAATAGTGCAGTTTATTAAAGTAACAGAGATACAGGTTCTTATGGATTGCCGGTGATAGTAGACTGTCTGCAATGGCACGTGCAAATAATAATGTTACAGATAGTATGGCGAGCAAAATCAGGAAAAATAACTCTGTAGAGATTTTCTAAGTTTCTAAGAGAAAGCACTTGGTATAGTCAGAATCTTACCCAAAGACGTCCCTATGGGGGGGGAAGAAAGGCTCAGCCTGTCCACTAGTCCCAGGAGTCAGAGATAGCTTTCGATGTTAGTATCTTCTCTGACTTGCCCACGATGATATCTTTCCTAAAGTCCTTCTCTCTCTTGTGCCAATTTTATACTATTTCTTATCTTACAGGTGGAGCTTGAGGGACTCTCGTCATACATACCTTTATTATGATTGGTGTAAATTTCTCTCGCTTCATTTTTAAAGATACAGTTTGAGAAAATTCAGAGCACAAACTCAAAGAGGGGTGGTCAGGCTTTGGAGACAGGTAACCTTTGAGGTGGAGGTGTGTTTTGATATTAAAATCACATTATAATGAGCAAAGTTCACTCAAAGATCATGATTTCAACAAAAAATGAAATTTTGCTGGTTCAGGGTAGCTGCCATTTATCAGTTCCACGGTACCATCAAGTTTCCATCTCTGCTGTTTTATCATAGAGCCTGGCCATGGTGTCTCCACTCCGCTCCACACTCCATGCTGTACCTCACAGAGCTGGCAGCACACCAGGCTCCCCTGATGCTTGCCAACATCTGAGGGGGCAGATTGTGCGGATTGTGGAAGGAATCCTTCACATACCAGTTGCACTCCATGTATTGAGGAAAATCCTAATATCAAAAAAAATGTCAGACCTTTCTTAGTTTCAAATCACCTCTAGCCATAATCCCACACCACTACATAACACCTAGTCTCAGCAAACCCAGGGTTTAACTAGAAACTATAGAAAAGGTAAACTTATTTAGTCTGGAGAAGAGGAGGCTCAGGGCAGACCTTACTGCCCTCTACAAGTACCTGAAAGGAAGCTGTGGCGAGCTGGGGGTTGGCCTCTTCTCGCAGATAACTAGTGACAGGACAAGGGGGAATGGCTGCAAGTTGCGCCAGGGGAGGTTTAGGTTGGAGATGAGGAGAAATTTCTTCTCGGAAATGGTGGTCGGGCATTGGAACGGGTTGCCCAGGGAGGGGGTGGAGTCACCGTCCCTGCGGGGATTTAAGGAAAGGTTGGATGTGGTACTTAGGGACATGGTTTAGTGGGTAATAGGTGGTAAGGGGATGGTTGGACTGAATGATCCTTGAGGTCTCTTCCAACCTTAATGATTCTATGATTCTATGATTTTATTTGCCTATTTTCAGAACAGGAATGCAACAGAAAAACAGCACAAAATAAGAAGAGACTTAAAATACAGAAGCACAAAGGCTTGCAAGTCTTCTGTAAGAGTTCACTGCTCACTGAACTTTGAAGTAATTTCTTGTCCTAGCAATACGAAATAAAACATAAAATAAAAGTAATTTCAAAAAAAGTCTGAAGAAGTGCTGAATGTCCAGGTTGCATACTTTACATTTAAAGAGTCTTGAAGTGGGCTTACTGTATTTTCAGGTTATTTTAAGCCTGTGTGAAGTGAAAATTTGAATAAAACAAAGAAACTGTGTTTGGAATTCTGAGCTCATACAGATGCTTGTGTTTACTTAATCTTTTGTTTACTTATCATAAGATAATTTAATGTGGTTAACATAAAATAAATGCATTTCTGAAATAAAACAGGAAGAAAGGTTTATGATTGGCAGAAGAAGTAGGAGGCAGCAGTGGGAGAACAGCTGCTTTCTCTGCATATTTTTCTTTTATGATGTCTGTTACCTTAAGGTGTCACTTTCTATTTCATCGTTTGGTATGGGTTGTCACAAAAGCTTTATGTAACCAAAACTTGCAGTGAAGCTGCACTGTGTGCATACCTTCTCTTCGTGCACAGCCACGGCACCAAAGGTGACACCTCACCGCTTCTTGGCTCTGAAAAGAGACCTCTGTCTTCCAAATGTCTCTGGACATCAGTGGGGTATACCCACATGCCTTCAACCTCTACTGGGCAAATTATTTTAGGAAAGGATAATTCCTTCTTCTTCCTCATGGCTGAGCAGAAAGGACACAGGATGTCCTTGTTTATATTGAGTGTCAATATAGAAAGGGATATTTTTGTTATCCTTTTAAAAGAGATTGATTACATTTTGCATAGCAGATGGTGTCTTGATATGGAACTACCTGTTGAACTGAATGTAACTGAACAGAGAGCTAATGGTCATAAATACTTTAATACTTCAAAGAACAAGGTTTTTTTTGCCTTTTTTTTTGCCTTTTTTTTTTTTAAATCTGACTGTGGTCTGACTAGTGCAGAAATAGATCTTCATGCATGTAACTATGTTGTTCAAAACAAAATTGCAGGCTAATTGCATCAGCTTTCATTATGAATCTATTAAACTAGCTATTTAAAAACCAACCGGCAGGTTTTAACGAACCCTCTCTACTCTTCCAGAAGCATAAGTTGCATTCCTGGCCTGCTTCCTTAGCCAGTCTCTGAGGGAAGACAGCAGGCTGTGCCCATATGCTGCTCCTGCCATAGATGGTTAGATGGCCTCAGTGACTCTGCCTCAGTGATGAATCTGGAACATACCTGAATCAATTTGGTCAGATTTCTCACATAACTTCAGGAACAGTGACAGGATCTTTCTGAGGTGTTGCAGTTAAAAATATCCACATGTCTACTGTGGTTTGCATTTCCCGTTAACCAATTCTCCATGATAGATGCCTATTAAAGGCAGATACAGTTTGGTTTTCTTCCTTAAAGAAAGAAGAATCTTGATATATTTGCATTCAGAAAAGGAACAGAGAGCTGGAGGAGAGGACTGAGATACTTTTTTATTTCATCAGCTTTAGACTGTCTTCCAATCTGTCTGCCAATCAGTGCAGGCCAGTATGACTTGCCTCTGTTATAGACTAGTAATGAGGAGGCAATTACATCTTAGAGACTTGTACCTGGAGGCACGTATCTCTCAGAGTTGTTCATCATATACACTATTCCTTGCTCAGGGCTGTGCTTACAGGCACAATTTAGCTCACAGTTATTCGAGTTGTCTACTGGGTTGTCTAGCCCTCTCCTACGCCAACAGAAGAGGGCTCCCTTTCATGTATTCCGAAATGCTTTGTCCATTTTTTTTTAACTTGACAGCATAAATTACTTTCTCAATTTTCCACACAATTCTGGTCATAGTAATGAACATTTCACTTTTCAGTCAGTCCTCATTTGGATGCAAACTCTGCTCTCAAGATGTGCATGGCTGATCTTGATTAAGATATTCTTCTCTTTTTACATACATAATCCTTTGAAGTTCCATGCATATGGGGAAAGAATAATATTGGAGTGGAGATCTGCCTTGCAGATCTGAGAGGAAAATTCCGACCTTTTGATTAGGATCACCCTTTCTGAACATAACATAAGCAGCCTATACAGTATCTTCTACAATAAGGAACAAATTTTGCAGTCACTCTTACAGAACAGGACAGATTCTTTCATGCCTAGACTGCCTGAACCTTACTTACTTGATTCAAAACGGCTGTTTATAAAGTAAATTAATTTATAAAAACAGAAATAACATGAGTAGATTCACTTGCTCAGATTAGGCATTCATATACAGAAAAATGGATTTGATATATTTAAGGGTTGACTTCAATGTAAGCATATGTGTGTGAGAAAGGGACAGAAAGAGGTAGGAGCCTGCTGAAGTTGTAAAACATATGGGAGAGATATTTAATCCATTAAGAAATTCAGAACTCTGTTCAGTAAGTCTTTCTGGTTGGCCTGGGAATTTCATGAACCCATTTAGCCAATGTGGATTGGCTGCAAAAGGATGTTGAAAATGCCAGATCAAAATATTTCCTACACTAACAGTGATCAAAGAAGTTACCTCTGTGTGCCTGTCAGAATGAGTATTTCAGCATAGTTGTACCCAAAAACTCATGTTACTTAAGAAAAAGAATCATCTCACCTTTTCTAGAATGTGCTGAAAAGAGACACTAGTTTATTAACAATTTTTAAGATTGTTAACCACATTGATTAATAGTCTATTCCCTGCTGTAAATATTTAATATAAAAAAGGACAATCTTGGTTTAGTGATTCTAATACTTAAACAGTAAACTAAGCCACTATTAGAGTCCACTCAGTTAAACGTTAGAACTTTGTAGTAACATGCAATGTCACAGCAGAAATGTTACTGCTGTGGACTTCTGGTGGCATTCAAGAGATATTACAAATTACTGTACCTCCTTCTAAATCATAAACCCCACACTATTTTAAAAGGAAGGTTTTTGAAACCTAAAGGACAATACTAGTACATTGTCCTTCTCATGAGAACAATATAGGCTTTCTGTCAGCTATGAAATAAATCCTAACATTGTTTCAAGAAAAGCTTTGGGAGCTGTAGAAGTTGTTATCCTGCTCCAGGAATGCAAGACACAGCATTTTCGACTGAGTCTGGACATGAGACTGGTTGCTGCTCACTCTCTTTAGGCTGCAAATGAGGGCAGGGGGAGCTCCAGCAACCCTGCCCTTTGCCTCCGGCACTCCAAGGCACAGATCTCCATCTGAGTAGGATCTCCCTTACCACAATGGTTACCACAACTCTTTCTCATCTCTAGGCAAGTTCAGAGAATTGTGAATAACTGCTACCATCTTCACCATAGAAAAAAAACCACAACAATTTGAATAATTAAATCAATAAAACTAAAACAGCAAATCATTTGGCTCAACAGCTGCTAACAAAACCCCACAGATTTTCAGTTTCTTCAAAACAGCCATTTTTATAATCACTATGTGGGAGAGAGCCATTTTGTATCTTGTACAGAAAGTCAGTGTCACCAGTACACAAATATAAGGCTCTTTCAAATCTCCCAAGTTTCAAACCCTTCATGTCTCTCTGTCTGTCTGTCTGTCTATATCTGTCTGTCTGTCTGTCTATCTATCTATCTATCTATCTATCTATCTATCTATCTATCAATCATCTTACCAGAGCTTCTCAGGATTCAGAAGAAAAAAACCTATTCTGCATTCTCACAAAAAAATTACATCTCTGAAAAGTCAGTCTTAAATTCAAGGGATACAGAGTATCCTGGAGGATGCTTTCCCATCACTTCCATGGACATAAATATGAAATGATATTCTGCAAGACCTTCAGTAAGCAGAAGTTCATCAATGGGACACATTTCATAATAGACATTTTCAGCATAGTCAGAAACAGCATAAATGCAAAAGTATGATAATGAAGGCAGAATATACAAAGGATTTTGTCATAGATTCCATGTGTGGTTTAGTCCTTATGTGTCTCTGATAAAGCTCTTCCAATACCATATTTTCAGTATTCACCTGTAAATAGCATAATGAAAAAGTAGCTGGGTTAGGTGCTGCTTCAATCACTTTTTCCTCAGTTGGGAAAAAAAAAAAAGCAGCCTAAAATCTTCAAGAATGACTTATAAATTCTACATTGGTTACACTGACTTTTTCTCTGCACTTTTTAACTGCACTTGAATAAATAAAATAACGGTGACACCATATACATAGGGCATTATATTGAAATGCAAATATGTTTCCAATTCCCTTGCTCATCACCGTTTTACAGCTGAAATCACTGGAATAAACTGGCTGTTTTCAAGCTATTAGTAAAATCCTTCCAGCAACCCCACTTCATACAGACCTTGAAAATAGCTTCTGTACATGTTCTGAGATATAAATCTATTGCTACGTAAGGAAAGATACTGGGGTTATTTCACAATCTTGAATGCTAATCACCGCTACAATTAAAATGCTGCACACAACACGTTATGCATATGTCCCCTAGACAAACAGGCGCAAGAGTTATTTGTGAATCACAGTCACTAGTTTCATAGCAAGCCAATATGCAAATAATGTAAAAATGCATTATTTATCTGATGTTTGCCAAGCCAGGTAGGGAAATGTAATTTACAGTGTGAAATCCTAGATATGGATGCTTTTAACTGTCATTCACAATTAAATTATATCATTCTCCTAATTTAAGTAGCCAGAAATGTTTTGTTTTCATATTTCAAAATGGCTGAAATATATTTGCTCTTTTTTTCTTTCTGTTTAACACTAAAACAGTGCAATAATGTTTCCTAATGATCTTTTTAAAGATGATAATTTCATTAAATGTGTTTTACATTAGTATATTAAGAACATCCCTCTGTCATTTTTCTGCATTAAAAGCTTTCCTGCACTTGCTCTCAGAGAGTAAGGGGGGCAGAAGGCAGCTGCTGGATTCTTCATGCTCACCATTTGCTCTGTGCACTAAATTCCACAGGAAAAAAAGGAATTTTAATTGCCCATTTCTAGTAGTAATAGGTAGGGTTTATTGACTTAAGCGTGATTCTTTGGGAGCACTAGAGACAGTGAGAAAACCACTGTGCTCTGGGGGGATTATTTACATGTGGTTTGGTTTTCGGCATTTTTTTCCCCCCAGCATAGTGACCATGAGATGGCATTTCTGATCCCTACATATATGTTTGATGCCTGCACCCGTGGTGAACAGAAGCTCCTTCTCTGAGGATCTAGTCCTCAAAGCACACTTTGCTAAGCAAAACCAACAAAAAAACCCAGCTCCTCAATTTGGACTTCACAGAAGTGTGACTATTATAAAGTCTGGGTGAACTATGTCCTTTTCAATGAGCTCAGAGAGTTTCCTAGAGAAGCTGAGCTGAAAGAATATTCTCTTCTGTGGTTTGCAGTTGTTGTTGCTGTCACCTTATGTTGGTGGGTTTTACTTCTACAGTTAACAGTCCCACGTACATGACACTTAGATATGGTAGCATAACAGGCTGTCTGATGTGTTGAAATAACTCTCCAGCTTACTTTTTAAAAATTATTTTTTAAAGTATTTGTTTGTTTGTTTGTTTGTTTGAATGGATTTCTGGGGAAGATTAGAAACTGAAACTTTATGTTTGCACAGCTCAGTAACTGAGTTCCAGCTCCAATACCATCTTCATAAAGTCTGTTCATGAAGATGAAAAAAAGATCAAGCAAATGTCCCATTTTTTTTCAGAGTAAATGTTGCAGCTCAGAACATGAGATGTCCACACAAAAAAATCTCATTACCCAAAAGAACTTAATTTTAAACATTTAGCCTTGTGTTCTGCAGCCAAAGTGGCCATTAGTAAATAAAGGGTTCTTCTTAGAAATGACCAGCTAATTGGCTTGTCTTTTCTTGTCTGGCCACTGTGCAGGCCTTGGTGTAAGCAAGCAGTTAAGCACATATTTATTTTCAGCATGGTAACCTTTGAGTCGTTGCACTTTCATATGGACTGCTTACCTGCTTTCCTCAATAACTTCTCAAATATTTAAGATCAAGGTTTCAAAGGAATGTGTTACATGAGCAAATAATACTTTAGAAAAACATGTAGGATTCTTTTTTTGTGACTTGAATTATTTCTCTTTCATTTAATTGTGGTTTTATTTTTCTTTGATGCCAGTTGCTGCCTTTTAGCCCTGCTCTTTTGAGTGGCTCTGCTTTGTGACTCGGAGCACTGCTGATTAGAAAAGCAGGAAGGGGGGAAATGTGGAAAATGAAATTGCTTGACACAACAGGATGAATTAATTCAAGGTGAATTTAAGTACTGACCTTCTATTTCAACCCATTCAACAGAAATGCGAATATTATAATTTCATAGTAGAAGAACAAGGTGCTATTTGTTAGAGTAAGAAACCACAATTTTTTTATTCTCTTCCTCCCTGAAACATCAAATGATTTTGGTTGTTCCTTTGGAGCTCTGAAAAGGTTTTGAACTGCTCACTATCAGCTTCTCTCATACAGGAATTCAAACCAAACCTACTCATTAATTACTTTTGAAAACCCAGATCAGACATCTTTTCTAATTTTTGTTCTTTTTTATTACTATTTTTGTGACAAAAATCCTTTGCAAGACAGAAAGATTTTTATATACTAAAAGCAAAAATGTTGGGAGTTCAGGATTTTAGGGTTTTTTGTTGTTGTATTGTTTGGGGGTTTGTGTATGTGTGTTTGTTTTTTTTAATTTTTGATATTTTAGAAAGGACTGCCACTAAACAAGAGGAAAGGAAAATATTCCTGTTGTTACTTTCTGATTGACATTGTTTTGCAAGGCTGTGTTCATTAAAACTTGCAAAAACATGGGCTCCCTAAAACAGCTATAGAAGTTAAAGAACTGTTTGGAAACCCTGTAATTGGAAGTGTCTGTAAGTTTCAGAATATGCTGCTCAGCTATCACTGAGGTTTGCTGCTTTCATTGTACTTTAGTCTGCCAGCTGTACCTGATCCAAACGTACAGAAACAGACTTGTTTAAACTCAGCCATTGTGTAGTGTTTGTGATGTGTGCATAATGAATTCCGAATGCAAATATATGCTGTAAAGTGAAATACTGAAAACCTGTATGACAAGCAGTAGAGCTGCACAACACAAAATATGATTTTATAGCATAAATATTCACTTGTGTCAAATATATAGGAGCTGTTCAAAACAGAGCATTCTAATTATGCACAGTTTGTTACTCACTCAGTCTCAGCTATTTGAACTCCTTCCTTTGAAGTGTTTGACCTTAGCTGCAAGAGCAAAACATAAAGAGTATATAAAAAGTCACCCCCAATTCTACAGCAGAAGAATATCTTCCACTTAATTTTGGTATATTTAGCTCCCTGAAATAATTTGTAGACAATAGCTGGGATTTTTTTTAATTTTTTTTTTTATCTGAAGCAAGTAAAAATGCCACTCCCTGAAAATGAAAAGGGATTTTATATCTGTATGAACATGATCAGCATTTATCCCTGGCTGATTGATAATGTAAGCTAAGCAATGGTAAAGGAAAAGGCAGTTGGATACATGAGGCTCTGATTCTTGTAAACAGTTTTAGTATTTATTGTGCAAGAGACTCCAAACTTTACTAGATCCTCAAATAACCCTTTTTTCTCTCTTGGGTTGGTGGGCACACTGGGTGCAACTGATGCCACTATGGCATCCCTCTGAATTGTTGACTTGATTTGCATCAGTTGTGCCTGCAGTTGTTTGCAGCTTCAGATTCTGAGCTTCAAATTCATGCCCTAAAGGTATTTTATGATACTTTAAAAAAAAAAAAAGCTTAAAACTAAGGAAAGAAACAAAAGCTTAGCTGATCTGTTCAACTGAAATAAATTGTACGTACATATGAAAGGGAGTAGCAACTCATGAAATCACTTTATTCCACCTGCTCTTTGATTATAAATGGCCTTTTCTTTAGTTTAAGATGTGTCACAATAACATGTCAATTCAGCTGGAGACACGTAGTTCTTAAAGAGAATGGAAATGGACATCAATATTTGGGAGACTGACCGAAATGGAACCTGCAGAATATCCCAGAGATAATAGAAAAATCAAAACAAGAAAATAAGACAGCAGCGATGGTCTGCAGAATTTCTTGTTAACAGCTTGGAACTTTACCAACTACATTCAGTTCAAACACCATGAGCAACCTCAGCTTCTTATCGCTCTTTGCAATAAACAAACCAAACCAGAAAGAAATTAATACAAAGCCTGCCTGGTTGTTAAGCGTGCGCACGCACACACACACACACACACACACACACACACAAACACTCACTCACAATGGCAATTATCTGGAATCAATGACACCCAGAAGACACACAGGATCAGATTCTGCCAAATGTTTATGTATGGAGATACCTTCAATGTTGTGTTGCAGGGCGTGACAGTAGCTGCTCCTGTGTTTGTTGAATGTCTCCTGTAGTACAAGAATATGCCCACTGGAATACACCAGATTCTCTGCTTCCTGTGGCATTAGGGTTGTGGAGCTAAATATATGTGGACCAGATACTAGGAAAATGATACTCACATTTAAATTTCTAGTAAAAAAACCCCAGCAAATATACACCACCCTATTACATGCCTTAGTATTGGCAAAGTCTACAGTTTTTCAATATTGTGCCTAATTTTCTGAGTGGTTAACTGCAAAACATATTTTAGGTACAATTGGCATATCCAAGACCAGAAGTCCACTTTAAATGAGTTTGAAGGTGTTAATGGTAAAACATGCAAACTCACTTTCTGAGATATGGGTCTAGATACAGGTTCTTAAAAAATAGATAAACTACATGTAAAATTCAATCTGTAGCTATAACTTACCAGAAGAATATGTTTCTTATCCACTAGAATATAAAATCATCTTACTTTTTCATTACATACTCTTAAACACAGAAAAATATTTTTGAAATGAAAGAGAGTGTGCTATACGTGCTGAAGGTCAGGAAAGCCATCTTTCACCATTCCACTGAAGGAGGCACTGTGATACATACGTCTTTCTCGGAAAACAAATTTTTTCCCAAGAATTTGCTAAATTACAGTAATTCAAACCCCCTGTTGTTCATATTACATAGTGAGCATGGAGTGCTGGAGTAAGACTTAGAAAAGGTATAGGCTAGCCATTTAACTAATTTGATAATTAAAACTTCAAAATATGATTGCATGCCTGGACAATTTTGAATGCGATTAAGATAAAGGTATGGAAGTTACCAAATCAATGGAATTGTTGACTGTTATCTCAAATGTCTGTACTCTCTGCAACAAACTTAGATGATCATGACCACTGAATGAACTTTTCTAATTCAACAATTTCCAAGCTGCTTGTGAATTATTTGCTCAGTTCTAATTGCAGATGATATACTGTTTCTGTGCTAAAGCACATACTGAAGTCTTCAAAGACTGCCTCTTCCTGAAAATTAAATTCATTGAAAAATATAACTTAAAAAAAAAAAAAAATGCCTACTAAACCTGGCATTTAATGCTGCACTTTATGCTCCTCTCCCCCTCTTAAGGGGTTGAAGCTGCACAAAACATTCAGGAATTGCTCATGTGAATATTCTGTGTACATTCAGACTTTTACTGTAAAGTATTCATGGTAGATAAGGACTACAGAAGTTGTCTCTGGCTGTAGCACAGGTGTGGTTTTTTTCCCAATTTGTATAGTAATATAGTGACTTTACACCATCAAATACTCTCCTCTGGATATGCTCACTTCTGCTTCTCAGAGTCTATTTTTTTACATGCAGAGCTACTATTGCATTAGAAACTCAAATCATCCATTTTCCTGGCAACTGGTCCTCAATTTTACTTTTACTACCTTGCTTTACAGGCAGCTATTTCTTTTATGCTTAATTTAACATGTGAGGGTATGTGAACACTTGTGTTAATACCAGCAGGACTCTAGTCATAGAATGAGACTTGAAATCATGTTTATGTTGCCTGCTTTCTCTACTCTTTCACAACAGTTCTCAGTAACATACTATCTCATTTTCTCTTACAGAGAGTTTTTGTGATCATAGGAAGCATTCAACCCGAGTGATGGTTGCACCCTTTTTCAGCATAGTCGACACATTCATTTCCTAGCAGAACATTTATTCAAAAATTTCTCTTTATGTGTTAGTTCCTCTCATTTTTACATTTATTTATATACTTGCAATACTTTGTCATCATCCTAGTTACAATATTTTTTCCTTTTTCTCCTCCAGAAAATTCAACATCTGACTTTTTCCTACCTTTGAGTCCCTAGTGCATTCCCAGACAGAGACATCAGATGTTTCCCAGCAATATCTACTTGTTTTCTGTCATTTTCCTTTCATTTTCTCTACAGATACTTACTATATTTATTATGATGCCAGCTTACACCCGTGCACATCTTTACATGCCTTTACATTTTGCACATTTTAAATTTACTTGTAACAGTATAATCAATACTTCTGTATTTTGCATGGATTTTTTAGAAAGCTGATTTGCATTACCAGTACTTTTCACCTTATTTTCTCTTTGTTATGATAGTCATAGAAGTTATATTTGTATTTCCTTCTAGCATATTCACTGGGTTTCCCTCTACTAGCCTGTGTGCTTTCTATTCCTTTTTTTTTGTGTGTGTGTAAAGAAAAACAGTTATTGCAGTTGGAGTCCTGTTCTAGAAATGAGTACAGGTTATTGGAACAGAATTGCTTCTAATTTGCTTTGAGTGAAATATCTGCTCCTGCTGCTAACCCATCTCTTTATCATCTTCAACTGATAAAGTATATTCTGAGGTTTTTATGGAATTGTCAATGATGTTAGTCGGTATTTTCACCAGGGTAACAGAGAATGGAGTCTGGACTTAAATCTTAATGTTAGATTATGTTTTCATCTCCTACGTTCATTGTATTTCCCCCAAGACATCACCTGCCCTCTTTTCTAACTGTCGCACCCTATTTCTTTTCCATCTGCATTGTACTTTACTGAGCATATGTTGTTGTATATTCATTATTTGTAAGACTTTCAGCTTTAAAATCCTGTGTCTAATGAAAGAAAGTATTTGTTGAAACTTGCTATCAAGATGTACAGGCCATAGCTTTCGACTGCTTCTTTACAAACTCGACAGTACCGCCCATAGCCATTTTTCAAAATCTTAATTTTGGAAATGTTTTAATCAGTCCTGTAGGTTACATTATGCTGTGCACAAGAATCTTACTGCAATGAACCATCTCTTAGCCATTGCCCAGAAAATTCCCTGTGATTCTAACATTTTATCCAGAAGAAAAGGCTGAGTCAGAAAATTAAATGCAATATCTTATTTGTTTACAAAGCAAAGACCTAGCAGTTATACTTACGCCACAGAGTAATTTTTTTTCTATTTTCTCAAACAGAAAATTCGGTCTGCCTAACTTGTATCAAGAAACATAGACATTGGAGAGTGTTAGAGGACAACATGAAGGACATAGCCAAACAATCCCTGCACCAGTTGGCCCAGACACTTCTGTAGGATAAAGAAGAATGAACAATAGAAGTCTGAATTATCCACAGCAATGGAAGGGGAATATGAGTCTTGTGTGGACTACAGAACAGGTAATGGTGAATTGTGGGACAATATTTCCATTGAGAGTTCTAGTGAAGGCATGAATTGCACAAGTGAAAATGTAATTCCCAATATCTTTTTTGTCTTACATAATTCATGGCTCCGGCAACATCCAAGTTGCGTTTTCTTCTGTTTGACTAGAGGACAGGACAAATACATGCAAATCAATGTTCATTTTGAGTTTATTTCTCTTCTCTTGCTCTTCATTTGTCATGAAGTCAAATAGCTTGACATTTTGACAGCTGACATTATATTCTTATGGGCACAAGTCAACTGATAAAAAAAATAAAATCATATCCGACTTTCACTATCTTTCAGCTACGATTGCTTCTAGAATAAATAAATCCAAGACAGTAGATTCTTACCATTTCTACACATGAATTTACTTCTGTATAATTCAGGTATTCTGTGATGTCATTCCTGTAAATGCCAATATTTGTTCATGTTGTTCACACTATGATTCCTGTATCTTGGTAAAGGTTTTGTTGTTTCCCAATTGTTTTGCAAAGTTTGCCTGGAGAAGGTTTGCTAATACAAGCTGATTTTGCTAAATGGCTTTGAGAAAAAATAGGGTGGTGCAAGAACTCAGAGAATTTATAAGTGATATAATATCACTCAGATTTTAAAAAATCATTTTGTATGTGGGAGAGAGATGCATTTTAGATGTAGGATACCTGGACTGAAAAACTAGTGCCTAAACTGTTCAAGACACATATTTCACAACCATCCTGTAAGTATGTAAGCTGGAAACTGTTCTTACCTTCATGTTTACTCAAATATTTTTACAAAGACACCTTTGTCAGAAGCTCCAAAGCTGTATCTACACATCATTTTATGACACAAGGCATCTTCAGCAAGTGAAGGAATTTTTCAGTAGTTGCAGCTTTCTGTCCATATGATGTGTTCATAGGACCATTCTCAGATCTTGATGCTGCTGTGGTGAGTTGGCCCTGACTGGATGCCAGGTGCCCACCAAAACTGCTCTATCGCTCCCTTCCTCAGTTTCACAGGGAAGAGAAAGTATCATGAAAGGTTCATGGATTGAGATAAGGAGAGGGAGAGGTCACTCACCAGTTACCATCATGGGCAAAATAGACTCGACATGGGAAAGATTTATTTAATTTATTATCAATCAAATCAGAGTAGAGTAATGAGAAAGTAAAAACCCCAACCCCTCCCTTCTTCCCAGGTTCAACTTTATTCTTGGTTTTCTTTCTGTACCGGGTCTGGCTGAGATGGAGTGAATTTCCCCGTAGCATCCCTCACAGTGCTGTGCATTGGTAGCAGCAAGGTGCTGATAACACACCAGGGTTTTGGCTACTGCCGAGCAGTGCCGGCACACA
>VWZZ01000297.1:0-15252 GCA_013399095.1 Psophia crepitans | reverse complement strand
CCCAGGAAGTGGCCGGACATCACGTGCTGATGGGAAGTAGAGAATAATCTTTCGTTTTCCTTTGCTTTGCTTCCGCGCGCGGTCTTGTTTTTGCTATATTAAAACTGCCTTTGTCTAAACCCACGATTTTGGAGTTGTCTTTTCCATCTTTTTTTTTTTTTCCTCTCCCCCCTCTGCCCTGTTGAGGAGGGGAGTGATAGAGCGGCTTAGTGGACACCTGGCATTCAGCCAAGGTTAAACCACTAGACTCTCCCTCCTCCCCCAAGCAATCCAAGGGGACAGGGAATGGGGGTTGCAGTCAGTTCATCACATGTTGTCTCTGCCACTCCTTTCTCCTCAGAGGGAGGACTCCTCACACGCTTCCCCTGCTCCAGCATGGGGTCCCTCCCACAGGAAACAGTCCTCCATGAACTTCTCCAACATGAGTCCTTCCCACAGGCTGCAGTTCTTTATGAACTACTCCTGTGTGGTTCTCTCCCATGGGGTGCAGTCCTTCAGGAACAAACTGCTCCAGCATGAGTCCTCCATGGGATCACAAGTCCTGCCAGCAAATCTGCTCCGGTGTGGGCTCCTGTCTCCATGGGGCCACAGGTGCTGCCAGGAGCCTGCTCCAACGCGGACTTCCTACAGGGTCACAGCTTCCTTTTCATGCATCCAGTGGGGTCTTCCACAGGCTGCAGGTGGATATCTGCTCCATCATCAACCTCCATGGGCTGCAGGGGGACAGTCTGCTTCACCATGGTCTTCTCCACAGGCTGCAGGGGAATCTTTGGTCTGGCATCTGGAGCACCTTGTCCCCCTCCTTCTTCGCTGACCTTGATGTCTGCAGAGTTGTTCCTCTCACACATTTTCATTCCTTTCTTCTGACTGCTACTGGTGTTGTGCAGGGTTTTTCTTTTCCCTTTCTTGAATGTTATTCCAGTGATGCTACCATCGTTGCTGATGGGCTTGGCTTTGGTCAGCGGCAGGTCCATCTTGGAGCCAGCTGGCTTTGGCTCTATTGGACATAGGGGAAGCTTTTAGCACCTTCTCATAGAAGTCACCCTTGTAGCTCCTCCTCTACCAAAACTTTGCCATGCTCACCCAATATAACTGCAGAGATATGGTCATGCGCAAGTGTTCAGTTCTGGAAACCTGGAAATCTTTATCTCCCAGCAGAGGAATAAACCCTTTTTGCTAACAGGGATAACTTAGCCTTAGTATTATACAATGAAAAGGTCTGATTCCATTCTTTCCTGGATTTATGTTTCCAAGATATGTTGAGGTGGGGATGCTGTCAACATCTGCTTCAGGTAGGACTTGCTGAGTCAGAGAGAAAACAATTATAATTAGGATGTTGCAGGGTGTATTTGAGATGGGATAAATCCTCAGGTGCCTTGCTCCAAGGAACAGTAATCATGGGCAGTAGTCATTCAAAAACAAATAAAACATTTGGGAAAAAAACAGAACATCTTCTATTGCATACAGATTCAGGTTCATTCTTCTGCTGAGAATTATTTTTTTCATTAAATTCACTTTGAAGTGAACTAATTATTTCCCCTCCATTTTTCAATTTCATAGCTCAAACACAAAATCCGTTATTCACAGTGATGTAGTCGGGAATCGTTAACCAGGAATAAGATATCTTAGACTTGACTGGCTCTGCCACTGTACCATAGTCCATCCTCTCAGTCTTTGCAACCTACTGTAATTTCTCTTGTCCTAATTGCTTCTTTATCCCTTTCCTTCTGATCTCTCATCCTTTTCCCTTGAGCCTGTCTCACTTTACCTCTCTTATTTTCTTATATAGCTTATACAATAATTTCTACAGCTTTTATATCACTGTAGTATCTCAGTATATTCTCCCTCCCAGCCCTGTGCAATTGATTTTTTTCTTAATCTCTTTTCTCTCTTCTTTTACTCACTCAGGTTTCTTTTTCCTCTGCTTCTGGTTCTTCCAGGTTTTTATCTCTTATTTATTTTCCCTCCCCTGCTGCTCTTCGTCCTGTCTGGTTACCCACTTCACTTTCTCATCACTCTTATCGTTCCACTGATTTCTACCTCATTCTCCATCCCACTCCTCTGTTTTTTTCAGCTTCTTTCTCCAATGCCTCCTGGTGTGCCCTGTAGCTCCTCTGCTTAAAAATCTTTTCCTCTGCTGTCTGCTTTCCAGACTTTTAAGAAGTGATCCTAAAGCCTGCAGCCTTTATAAAATAGAGCATTTTTCAACACACTGTTTCTTTTTGTATTCCCTATTACATAGAACTGTCTTCTCAAAATCAGTGCTTTGAGGGAGGTGAAGCAAGAAAACAAGTTTCACTGCAGCTACCAAGTATAGAGCAAACTTGCCCAGCCTGGAAGAATTACCCCAAAACTCTTTTCACTTTTTAATTTCAGAGAAAACAATTTTCTATTGTCATTAGAATTAAAAAAAAAGAAAACTATAACACTTTCTTATGACTTTTTTTTTCATTTCAAACTGAAATTTTAGTGCCATAGACAAAAAAATTTATTTGAAAACAAGTATCCTCTTTTGCTTATTAGCACAGTCAAAAGCCAAAATATATTTCTTCTTGTTGTTAGGACTGAGATGAAAATTACATGTAGAGATGGTTGTGTTGATTCCAGGTCATTTCAATACAGACATTGATTGTCCAAGTCATGATAAAATAATTCTATTCACTACTATTCCTAATCTTTATCAGAGTTTATATGGCAATGGCTGAATGCAAATGTACAGTACTAGCAGTGTAAACAGAGTGCAGCAATGCCAATGCTGTATTCAAGTACTGCTCACCAACACACGGAGAGTCAGCAAAATAGGAAGTTGAACTTGTAAAACTGAATTTTCAGAACTGGAATACGTAAAGGCAAGCAATGTCTGCTTTCTCTCCTTCTATTGCCCCTTCCTGCAACATTTTCTGTCCCCTGATTTACCCATTAAAAGTTGGGGGTTTTAGGCTTTAAACTGAGCAAAAACTTCACCCTTGTTCTCTGTGGCTCTGATGCCATTTACTCTGTGTGATAAGGCATTGCTTGCAGAGCATAAAGTGCATCTTCAGTCATAACAAATACTTTTGTCAAATTCCTGAATCTGCACATTTCTGAGAATTTCAACTGTAAAAATTACAGTGATTTGGAGACGAGGATTTTCATGCAGCCTTCCTTGATGCCTGATAGGCACCCCTCAGTAAAATTTTAAATGAACAGTAGTCCTGGGAAAAACAAAAGAAATATTCATGATGCCAGCACCAGATCCGTGCAGCAAGGTAGAACATTGCTGCTGAGTAAAATGCACTTTCAGACAGCCCTGGCCATCCCCATGACAACCTATGCCTCTTAAGGCAGTGGAATTCTGCACTTAGTCTTTTATTTCCACTAGGGGTGACTACTCTCCTCACAGGAAAAGCACATTAGTCCTATATTGCATTCAAGTTCCTGACAGACAATCTGAAAATTCGAAAACTAGTGTAACCTTACAGTAGAAACAGTAAAACAGGTGAAAACAATGAACTTTCTACACTAGTCTTGGCCACTGAGCAGTGAAGTTAAGGCTTATTTTTAAAATAGGGTGCAAAGTTGTTGTAATATAAAGCTATTAGATATGAGAAATGGTTGAAGCAAGTTGGTTGTTTTGTGGCTTGCTTTTTTTTGGAGTCTATTCTGATTTATACATCTCAGCAGAGTGCAACGATCAGAATGCAATTATCTCAGCAGAGTGCCATGATGACTAAAAAGTGTGTTTTTAGAAATCACAGATAGGACATACTTCAGAAGTTGAGGTTTAGGTATTTGAGATCTTGCCTGAACCCAAAACAGCAATCATTCACTTCCTGAATCCGTGATTTACTTAGTTTCCCAGATTAAGTCTCTGGTTGGGCTGACATGCTACATGGGAGGCCTTATCTGGGAAGAAGATGCCTATGTAGTGCCTTGGTTATTGTTGCATGACTAATGTAGGCAAATAAGCACCAAACAGGTGATATCAATGTCCTTTTGCATAAACTAGTGGTGAGAAGGCTTATCCAAGTGACAAAGGAAACTTGAGTTTTAGAACCATTTTGAGTGTCTGTGTCTTTAACTGATATGTCCACTAAGTTATGCTAAAAAGGGTGTTGTCTTCCTGTTATGATCACCACTCTTTTTTTTTCCCTCTGGCCACAAACTGGATTGAATTAACAGGATTAGCAGAGGCTGCTCTCTTTCCCCTACTCTATTCAATCTTCCTTTCGTTCCCTGGCTGCCCCAGAGTGAAGAGTAAGATTTCCTCTGCTCAACAACTTCTCCATTATCCTGGTTATTACGTATGAGAGCATAGCTGACACCAGTGTTTTTTGTTTTAAAAAAAGACAGCTCTATTCGACTGTGAATTTTATTTCAGGAAAGATCCAGGTAGAGTAAATCCTAAGGCGAGAAAGGCATCTAACAATATCTATCGTATTTCTTTACCTTCAAGAGATCCCTATACTTTCAAAAGAAAGGAGTGATCTTCAAAGGATTGTTTCAGAATCGTTTTCTGGATGTCTCCATCTCTGATAACATCTCAAATAATTGAGGTCAGCCACTTCTCTCTCTCCTATTCCAAGAACAGACAAATTTTAGTTTAAGCAATGGATCCCATTTTTTTGTTGTCCCACATATAAAATGTCAGATTTCTTTTTTGTCTTAAAATAGCAGTTTCAGAGCATTCAGTGCTCTTGTGCTTGAGGCATCAGGATATTTGGATTCTGTCCCAGTTTTTCAGAATCAATATCAATTGATCAATATTGATTCCCTGTGGATTAACAAAGTAACAAACAAACCCAACTCTTTTAAAGTCATTTATATAACTGATAAAAGGATGATTTAGTACAAAGATAGGTATTCTTGCATTTGTTTTGAAGAGTTGTGACAACATCTGAATTAAACCACTCAGACTTTCCAACTTAAGTGGAAAGACAAAATAGGTCCAAATCTAGAAAGTAAGCCAGAGTTTATCTTCCCTTTTTTTAGAGGTATATATCACAATACTCAATACTTGGTGATATTACAGGCACTGAAAAAGATCCACACTCTAGGTATCTCTCTCTCTCAGAAGTGAAAATAACAATAGTTATATAGGCAACTGAATTAGGTCATGATCATGATTACTTCAGGTAGGCTATAGGAAAAGGAGAGGCTCCTCTCAGTGAGAAGTATCAAAGATTTGGCTGTCATAAAATTATTAAAGGAGTTGTTCTCTGTTAATTAAACTAAAGGAAAACCATATCATATTACTAATAAGAATAGTAAATTATTGAAATACTATATCTTTTATGTTACAAGTATTATTGCCATTTATATTGCATATTGACATTAATAAAATACAAAAAGGAACACTTAAGACTTGGAGTTAATGTGGGTTTTTTCCAGCTTTGGAATTTCTGCACACTTTATTTCTGTATCAAGGTCATCAGCTCTCAGATAATGTAGCTAAAAATTGATTTCTGAATAGTCTCCTGCTGTGCTTGATGTCATTTTCTGTCCTTATAAAAGACAAGAAACTCCAGGAAGAAGGTAAAATTTCTTTTTTTCACAGGATTTTTCTTTTTATGTCCTATTGTTGCTATTTTTTAACTTGCAGATTCATTTATCTGATGATCCACCCAGAAGAAAAGTTAATTATTCTTGAGTTTAATGTTCCTTTCTAGAAACCTAACATACATATATGACAATGCCTTTTCAAATTAGCTTCATGCACTGAACAAGAAATTTTTCAAAATCTTTTTTGAGTCTCTGGGTTTTTTTAAATTTTATTATATTGCTTTTGGTGAATTTATTTATTTATGGTTTGATTTTTCAAAGAAAAGACCAAAAAAATCTCTGTGGTAAAAAAAGAGCTTGATCTCTAAAGAGCTGTAAGAACGACATTTGAATTTTAGTTGGTCAGGAAACAGAAAATTAAGCATAAAGATTTTCAAAGGAGTGTTAATTTTATGCTTAAAAAGAATAAGTCAAAAGCTCATGAAAACATTGGCTTTCTTCTTTTGTCCTCTTCGTTCCGCAGGAAATGTAAAATTGCTACATCTCTTTCATTACATTAATCCTTACAGCACCTTGCTACCAAGAAACTTGTGCATACACTCCTGCAGAAAGATGGAAACAGCTGCAAAGTCAGAACGTGGAAAAGGCCTAGTTAAAGTCCACATCTGAAAAATTTTTATTTCACATGTTATTTTTGTTACTCATTAAACAAGTTAATCTAAACCCAAAAGCTCTGAGTAGAATACTAGAAGAGTATTGAGTACTGGGGAAGGGCAACACCACTAAAATGGCCATAAGTCAAGAAGTAAATATAAGATAAAAAAGCACTAGTTAAAGCTTTGAAACAGCTAAAAGAATCGAGACATAGAGGATTCTTTAAAGTCATGCTAGGGAGCCATAGAAGAGAGGAAAACAGAAATCTGAATTTTGCAAGAAACTGACAGGCTAAAAGAGAAAACTGCTTTATTATATCCCTGAATAAGTATACGTTAACATATTAAGAATATTCTAAGCATTCATTTTCTCTATCAATAAATGGCTGGTTTCAAATTTTTTTTTTCTCCAACTTAAGTGTTTCTGAGATGAGTTATCCTGTAAGGCAAAAGCACTGTGACTCACCCACCTGACAGATACTGTTTTCTGTAGTTGTCTTTAGGAACACAGAATTATAAAATCATAGAATCTTTAAGGTTGGAAAAGACCTCTAAGATCATCAAGTCCAACCATCAACCCAGCACCACCATGTCTACTAAAACGTGTCCTGAAGTGCCACATTTACATGTTTTTTGAACACCTCCAGGGATGGTGATTCCAACCCTTCCCTGGGGAACCTGTTCCAATGCCTGACCACTCTTCTGGTGAAGATATTTTTCCTAATATCCAATCTAAATGGCCCCTGATGCAAATTGAGGCCATTTCCTCTTGTTCTATCAGGGAGGTTACTTGGGAGAAGAGACTAAGTACAGCTTCCTTTCAGGTAGTTGTAGAGAGCGATAAGGCCTCCCCTCAGACTCCTCTTCTCCAGTTCCCTTAGCTGCTCCTCATAAGACTTGTACTCCAGACACTCTACCACTCATCTCTGACACGCTTCAGCAGCTCAATGTCTTTCGTGTAGTGCGGGGCCCAAAACTGGACACAGTACTTGAGTTGCGGCCTCACCAGAGCCAAGTAAAAGGGGACGATCACTGCCCTAGTCCTGCTGGTCACACTATTGCTGATACAAGCAGCAGTGCAACTATTTCAGTGCACATTCCAGAAGGTTAATTATCTTGAATATATGCACTTGCAGTATCATATGCTGTAAAAATATTTTTCCTGTGTACCAGCAACAATGGGGATAGGGGGTGGTAGCAGAGGAGGAAGGAAAGGTAGTGAGGAAAAAGGAGTGAAAGGAAGGAAAGGCAGAGGGGAGCACTACGATTTACCAGAACTTTGTTTAAACGTCTTGTTCTTGTCTAAGAGGGAGAGTTAAAGTGATATTATTTATCTCCAGAGATACTAGTAAGAGGTGAAGATAAAATTTTTACATTAGACTATATTTATCATTGATTTTTGTTCTCCATAATTTTGACTGATCTGTGGAAAGTGAACTACTATTCTTAAACATCTGAAACAGCATTCATGATTAAAAAGATGAACCAAGAACAAAAACATTCCATATTGAGATAACATTGAGATAATTCACTGGATCATGGACCTCCTGATTCATTTGATCTGTATGGATACAGGACTGTACTAGGACAAGAATGAATAATCTTACTGATAAGAATTAAAATAGATTGGAAAGGGTGAGCATTTTTTTCCCCCCCAGTGTTATATGCATGTAGAATCACGTTGAAAGAATTCAAACAAAAACAGCAGGGACTATCTGCTGAATATGATGAATGGGAAACAGAACAAGTAAAAACCATTAGGGTCATAAGGAACTTCACTCAATAATTTGGGCAATCATTCAATATTTATTTTTTAGCTTCATCAAGCCAGTTGGGATTTGATGGGACTTAAGACGTTATACCAGACAATATTTGAGATGGGATTTCTTTTACATTTAGACAAAGCATGAGCTTTATTGCAGTCAGAATGCAATGATAAAAGTGGTGGGAACAAGTTACATGCAATCAGCTGTAGTGGCAGTGTCCATAAAATTATATATTCAACATGGTGACAGGTATGTAAGCAACTGGAGTTATGAAGATGATGTAGTTTTGATTACTTTGATTACCTTTTTACCTGAGAAACTTCCAAGACCAAAAAGATTTATTACAGAAAAATCCCAGCAGTACTGATGGAAGAGGAAAGCTTGAACTGGATGAAAGGCTTTGTACCTGTCTTCAGACTTTGACTTAGACAGTTCTTATAGAGTAAATATTTGAAAAAGATTAGACATGACAAGAATATCTATGGCATAGGTACTGAGAAGCTGGAAAAACAGAAGTGATCTCACAAACAAAAATTAGAGGTTTCCAAGGCAGTAGCTTGGGCATCAACTAGATAAATTTGTAAGACTTCCAACCTTCGGAAAAAACTCAGCAGTCAGAAAAATATGAAGTGCATTCTTTCTGAAAATAAACATATAAAAATAAATTTAAAAACTGAACGACAACTTATCAATATACTTAATATAATTAACTATAATTTTCTTCAGAAATGTGCCTGGAAAATAAGGTACCACCTAAAGAAAATATTTATTCCTTCCATGGAAGGAAGAAAAAGGAAGAGAATACTAATGACCTCTTGGAGATAAAGGACTTAGAGAAATTGGTAGGAGTGAGGTTCAGGCAAACAAATTTAACAAGGAGCAGGTAAAAGTTATTTGTGCAATCAAGCTGTGCATGCCACTGATCCTCAAGTTAGGGTTAACTGTATGAAATAGTAAAAACAATAAAAAACATTCTTCAAAACAGCACTGACAAAATTATACCAAAAGTCTCATTGTCAGCTTTTTTTTTTTTTTTTTGGGGGGGGGGCGTGTCTGGTACTTAATTTTAAAAATGTCCATCTTAGCGTTGTGATACTTAAAGCTTCTGGGTACCAGTGTATTGATTCTCATAGCTGATTTAAAAAAACATGTATCAAAACAAACTTTCAGTACAAACAACCTAAGGTGAGATATCAAAAGCAAAGGAAGGGATCTGTTTTGGATTTTTTGTTTATTTTTTATTTATTTAAAACAAATAACATTACAATAACAGAATCTGATCCTCTTAGGAAGAGTCTTAGTCCTTGGTCACAAGGAGAGAGTTGAGCGTGTGCCCAAACTACACATCTGAATTAAGTAAGAACTGTCATGTACTAATCTGTTAAATTTCATAACGATAATAGAAACTCATCTCAAAGCATCTTGTTTTTTTCTTTTATACTTAAGAAAATGACATAATTCTTTTTTCTTTTACACATTCAGCCAAGAAGATTCTGTCCTTTCTACACAGATTTAATTGTGTGAGAACTACTTTTCTTTCACTTTAGTTTTGCTTATGTAGTTTAAAAAAAGGTATGTTAAAAACATCAGCATCATGCAACCCTTGTATGAGTCACCATTTATAAGTAGTTGTATTTTGAAGATAACAAAAAGCCTCTTTGCTTTTTCACAGCAGACTCAAATAGGCTAGCATCTCAGGAGAAGAGTACTCTGTCTCCATGACACCTTGAAATATGCAGTTACCATAGTACCTACAATTTTAAGAGACCAGTCGTTCCAAACAGATTAGTAGGAGCATGAAGGAACTGGTCCAGAATGTATTAAAATGTTCCAGTATCCTATTGTTCCAGGTAATAGCAAGTTTTTACCGAATAGCAAGGGCTTCGTTTAATAGCTTTGTCTACTACTGTTTCCTTTGTAGTATTATGTATGAAAAAAATTCAGATGATGAAAAAGCTAAGCAATAAGATCTCTCTGAGGATATTATAGGTACAGTTTTTAAAGTAGAGCTCAGAGAATCAAAATCATTCTTCTTTTTTTATCTGTTAAATTTTACCTAACAAATATTTCAAAGAGTCTGTTTGCATAGTCTTTTACAGATAGGTAGAAGCAAACTGCGTGCATGTCTCAGATAATCAGGGGTTAGAGATAATTCTGAAGTTTTCCATCCTATTTTGGAGCTCCACATTTTCAGATCCAGTGAGAAGTAATTACATAATTCATTATAAGCTATTTTATACTTTTTTACTTCAATCTTCGTAGTATCATCTTGCAAAAGGACAAACCGTTTGGTGGAGAACAAGATGGGATATCCTTCAGAATAGTGATTATAAGTTGAGAAGCAATGCCTCTGGACAACTCCCTGGCAACAAGAAAATAGGCTTCTGAAGACTTGGAGAGAAAGGATGATGAGTATGAATGGAATAAAAGATCCAATAAAATATACTGAATGGTTGAAACTGCTAGTGAAAGTAGTAAAGTAACGGTCTAGCATCCGTAATTTAAGAAGCATGATGAAAGATTAAAGTTAGTGAAGAAAAGTTATTGAAAGATCATATACTAGCTTAAAGAAATTTGTTACAGTAAAAGCTGGATATGTTACATTTCCAAGTCTCAAGTGTTTTAAATTAGTAACTTCACAGATCGTTCACCTACAATGATTATTTGAAGGAGTTCAAAAGATGCTGGTCTGTAAAAATTAAACCAAGACAGATTCAAAATTTGTGACAACATACATAATTTTGATAGATCAGACTGGTAATTGTTGCAGCATCTGCCAAGGGAAATAGCAAACTTTTTATCTTTTTATAGCTTCGAGTCAACAGGCACATAATTTGTTAGCATAATCTCTTGCATCAAATAAGTTGTTGGGCTCATTTTCCATACCGTAGGAAGAATGACATTTGAAAGTTGCTAATAAGTTTTTATTTTTGTTAAGAATTTAAAGATTTTGAGCTAGACAGTGAAATCCTATCTTATAGAGGGTCATTATTACTGGGCTTGATCTTGCAAAGGCTTACACAAATGCTTTATTTTACACATTTTGTAATTAATTGGTCTACTCACAATATATGCATAGATTAAAAGCTGCTGAATTAAAGTTCCCAGTAATATTTAAGTGAACTTATGACCAATTTACTTTTCATAATTATGTGATAAGAAATAAGGCTGAAGCTTTTAGCCTAGTGATCTCTGGAAAGAGCTGAGATCACAGTGCAAAGTTAGGTGTAAATATTTGTTGACCTAAGCTGGTAAGAGTGAAATGGATTCAACCTTTTAGGTTTTGACTCAGTTTTCAAATCAGTGTTCATCTTCAGGTAGCACAGAATACCAAATACATCTGACTCCATCTCAGTGATCAGGCACAGGAAAAATGAGTATTTGCAGACTCTGCCCTGCAATTCCTTTTTTTTTTTTTTTTTGTAATCTGCCAAAACAACTACCAAGTTAGGAGAAAAATTGACTTTGCTACACAAGTAAAGATTTCACGTAATTCTTAGTGTCTAACTACCTGGCAGCAGTTTTATTTAACCTACACAGCTCTAGTTTGTGTGTAGGAGACAAGAAAATATTTAATTCCCACAACAATTGAGAGCAAAAAAAGGTCATGAGTTACCATGGACTGCTGGCTTAAGCATTATACAGATGGTTAAGAGCTTCCTCACTAGAGGCTGAGGTGCTGAGCTCTTCCAGTTGGATAAACTGTATGACACATTAACAAGGACAATTTGTACTGGGAAGTGTAGGTTTAATTTGATTCTGGTTTAAAGCAAAATAATTGCATATAAGCTCATAGTTTTATACCACCCATGCATAAAAATTAAAGAGCTAGTTATGCAGAAAGTTCAATTGCTAGTTTAGAGCTTTTGGACTGTTTAACTGAAACTGGGCTTATTACAGGCAGATCACTCCTGATTAAGCATGCACAAGTGTCTTGGTACACCTCTTAACACAGGAGAAACATAAAATATGTGCTTTTTCCTATAAACTATTCAAAACCTAATTGAAATATTACACAAGAAATAAACTAGCCTTTTTCATTTGCAACTGCTGGATATGAAAAGTAGACACAAGTGACCAGAAAATTACTTTAGTTGACCCTAAATTGTCAAATTTACATTTGAAAGAAAATCCTACTGTGAAATCTAGGCACAGATTCTGAAATTCAGAGTACCTGGCAGGTAAACTGTCAAAGGTCTGTCTGGCTTTTAGGATAAATGAAAGAAGTCTATGGGCTTCATCATCCTTTTGCCAATTGGCAGTAGTTCCTAAAGACATGTTGTCTCGATCTGAAATGGCAGCAGTGCAGGAACTATTGAACCCACAAATCAAATCCTTGGAAAAATTCACACCATGACTGTTCTTGCCAGATGAGGCAAGTAGCCAAGTGTGTACTGCTGGCCTTTGAGGTTTTCCTCATATATTGGGAGCATCTAGTTGTCTGTTCAGGGAAGCATATCTAACACACACATGCATAGCAAGAGCCAGGAGCTCAGTTCTTCACACTATGAGCATCTAACATGTTAAGGTGCCTTGAAATTATAGTAGCCTTATAACCCCTTTTTCACATGCTATGAATTACCAGCCCCGCCCTCCCCTTTACTCCAGAAGCCTAAATTAAATAGATTTCAGTTTTTCTTTATAAGATGTTTTCAAACCTGATAATTTCACAAACACCAGGAAGTTTGACTAACAGTTACCTGAAAGAAAAGTGAGTAACTAGTAGTATAAACTGGATAGCAATTAGTGAGGACTGGCAGATGGTAACTGAGCGCAGGATTGACAGTGGAAAACCACAGAGCAGACAGCAGTGCTTAGAGTGATGACAGATTGCCTGACTGGAAAAAAGCTTGAATGCTCTTGTGTTATTTTCCCCAGTGTTTTAATGGTGGACACAGAAGTTCAAATTTAGCTTTACATCCATCTCTTGGAGAGATAATCTAAATTGAACACAATACATACACTACCTTTATATATGTTCTTCTCTCATCAAAATGTAGCCCCTTTCTTCGGTGACTCTGATGCTTAACAGAAGTCTGCAATGACACAGGGAGTACACCACCACTGCCAGTACTTCTAAAAATAGGAAGGCAGTTACAATACATGAAAGAAATTAATACATGAACAAAGCATTTTCTAAGAAAATTTAATATTTCCTAGACATGTAATTCACTGATAAGAATTATATTGTGTTCCCCAGCAAGCCTCATTTGACTACTTATTTCAGATAACCATAAGTCACACCTGGACTCATCCCCTCCCAGTTCTTTGAGCTGTGAGTTCACCCACAGTGTCTATTTATGGACTGAAGAAGGAGACTCCAAAACTTCTCGTAGTTATGTCACTTTTTCCCAGATGACTTTATTAACATTACAGTACTTCTCAACATTTCTCATTTGAATACGAAAATGTTAGTTACCCCATTAATGATTCTCCTGTTTCTTTTCAAACTAAATCAATTCATGCTCTCTTTAACTTATGCATTCTTGTGTGATGAAAACCTCAAAATGACCTTCTCACTTGCCAGAACCAGGCAAAAATTATCCGCAGTTCAGGTAGTTCAATGGCTGTTATGCTAAGACATCCGTTCCCCACCACATTTCATTTTTCTCTATCAAAATTCAGGGGATATCATATGATCTTTAACACTGATTTTAAAAAATATTTTTACATTCCACATTCAGGTCCATTTTCACTCTCTAAAAACCATAATCTTGTCTTGCTATTGGTTTTCATTTCTCATTTCTATTGAATAGAATTAATTGAATGAATTAGAACACAAATGTGTCAGGTTTTTCTCTCTGACTTTCTTAAATATCTAGCCAGTCAGAAACAGACTTTCACTAGTTGTATCGCCTTTGTAAATGTTACTGTTTTTAATATTACAACACTTTGCTGTCCATTCTGCTTATTTATGCCACTTTAGCCAATACTGTATCTTTCTTAAATCAACTTATCCTTCTCTATAAACTAAAGTGTGAACAGAAGAAAAAAAATTAAAAACTATTTTTTAATTATTGATGGATAGCTACTGCAGTAATGTCTTTATAAATTATACTTATTGTTTATTAGATGTATTTCTAATGGTTTTCATTAGCATATGGCTTTTGGCATGTTTATAGTTTTGAATTAAGTCAATTCAAATAAAATTTCTAAAAAGATAAAGCTTAGGAATTTGAAATCTGATTTCTGTTAACAGCTTACGATATTTTTTCATTTCTGACATAAATCAGCTGTGCAAAACTGTTTTAGAAAAAAACAAGAAAAAAGTTGTTGAAAGCTGTTGGAAAGAAAAAGTTGGTATTAGTTTTCTAGGACTCTCCAGGACTGGAAAAAAACCGAGCCTTGAATTATTACAAAAACATATTTTGCTGGGCAAAAAGTCTCTATTCATAAAGGTACTTTTTATGAACAAATGACAATTACATGGTGTAGAAGAGTCAGATAAATATGACCTCTCAATTAATTTGGTTTGAATTTTTATTCATATATTGTATTTAAGTAATTAATTGCATTTAAGTTATTAATTAATTGTATTTAAGTTACACAAGCAAGACACATTCCTGGCCTACTTGTGTGTTTACATCTAAGTGCATGCTAAGTGGTTTGTACAGGCACACAAATTGATCCTTTATATCTATAACTTCTGTAGAAATCTGGTATTTCATGTAGACATGGCCTTTCATACTAATTATCTACCTGTTAACAAATCCTCTGTTTTAAAGAAAAGCATTAAAACATTCAAACAATTTGTGTTTGAAAGAAGAAATGTATTGAAGTTAACATTAACTCCAAGTCCACATCATGTCTTTGACAGCTGTCATCTCTGAAAAATACTTATGTAGCCAAATAATTTCTGTTTAGTATAAATTCAGAAAACATTGTGCCCATGGGAATCTCTGTATCTAAGATTTTCCTTGGATTTTCTCCCAGAAGAAATACATTATACACCTACACTGCTCTTGTAGCCATATACCTAAAATGAAATGCTTCACCTTAATAAGAAACAGAAAAGAACAGGATGATGAAACACAGCTTTAATACCATTATCTATTATTATAGATTTTATATATAAAGTGCTATAGATTTTCACAGTGAATTTTACTAAAACACTGTTGATCAACTTCATAACAAAATAACATATGAATAAAAGAGAAAGGAAATGGAAGGAAATAACTTTGTATGATCAATGATACAAATTATAGTTACTGGAAACAGCTGCATTATGGACCATGCTGAAAAAGAGCCAAAAAGTTTATCTTCAGGGTGATCAGTAGAGAGGTAGCAGGGCCATCAAGAGCAGAAAGATCTACTTGCTGACTGTTCAGCAAGAATCGCAGAATCACAGAATA
>VWZZ01000295.1:546194-595151 GCA_013399095.1 Psophia crepitans | reverse complement strand
GTGATTCTGTGATTCTGATAAAAGAGAAAGTTACCTTGAAAGTTCACTGTCTGTTTTTCAGAAGTCACATTACTTTGTTTATAGTGTGCTGGCAGCATCTTTCTGTTTAAAATCTTTCAAAGCAAGTTCACTGGTTTTGAAGATGACATTTCTTTCTTTTGTTAGTAAGTCGAGTAAGTGGCTACATTTATGCTTGACAGTCCAAATCAAAGTTACTGATGTATTCTGATTTCCAGAATGTGTTACTGGAATGCGTTAGTTGAGTCTTCAGTAGTTTGGAAAAATCACTGTGCCCAAAAGAGAAGCTTAGCAGGGACCTCTTCTTAAAGGCTTGCTGCTTTGCCCTTAATTGGGTCACTTACATCTCTAGTATCTCTTCAGAAGAGCTGCCCTTTGGGCGTTGCTCCCTAAAACAGGTATGTAGCATTTGCACTGGGGAAATGTTCTGCTTCCCAAAGTTGTTCCCTGACATATCCAGTCAACCAGGAAACTCATTTTCTTAATCTTAGTCTTGGGGAAGACTTGACTTTGGGAGCAGATCTTCTCAGTTGCAGTTGGATTCTGCCACCTCCTCTGCTGAGGAGACACAGCTCCTGCGTAGCTCCCTGAGCCATACTTTCAAATAGTGACAGTTTCACTTCGAAGGATTGGCTCTGAAGTTCTCGCTTCCAAGATCTAACTCTTTATGGGTGATCACACTCATGCAGTATGAATTCAGCAGCCCTGCAAGTCACTTCACTGTTCATTTTCACTTTCATATTCAGAGTACAGCAACCTGTGATTTCTCTGCTTCACTCACTCAGATACTTGGTTAGTATCTCTGCGAGAATGTGCACTGGCTTAACAAGTGTTTGTGTTCTTGGGACATCAATACAGTTCTTCCAAAGGGGTTGGCAGGTAAAAGAACTGTGACGGTCAGCGCTCAAAGTGAGGAGGAGCTCCCAGGAGCTCAGCTCCACCACTTATTTCTCAGCAGGAGCAGAGTATCTTCACTTCTCGGGGTTTTTTCTTTCTTTTTTTTTTTTTTTTTTTTTTTTCATCCTTTTTCAGGGGGTTTAAAAAAAAAAAAAGAAGAAAAAAGATGCAAAGATTGAAAGAATGGAGGGAAAGATAAAAAATCTGATCTGCAAGGAAAGAAGAAAAAAGATGACAGGACAAGTTCAGCAATATCCTATGATATTTTGCTGGTACTTAAAATGTTGTCAGTGTTTTTGCATGAAGCAGAAAAACTTGACTATTGTACTAGTTCTCTCACCTCCCTAAATTTACTCCAGAAAATGGTACAATCCTAAGTTTATCTACTTGAAAAACTTACTTACTTCAGCTGTCTAAGGCATTGCACAGGTTTGAAGATAAGGTGTTCTATTTCATTATCTGGCCCCATCCTTTCAGGCTGTCCCGTCAGTCAAAGAAATTCTCTGCTTGTTCTGTCACTGATAGATACCAGTTCTCATTTCATGCTCATAGTAAGTCCGTTAAGACCCTCTAATGACTGTGGATTGCTATCATTAATGAGATGTTTACTCTTGGCGGAGAAGCGGTCCTGACTGCACTTCCCCAGGTTTACACCAGTGCAGCGCTGCTGATTACGGTGTAACTGTGGTGGTGTTACACAGGAGTACTCGCGCCGGGATGGGGCCGTCTGTCATCCCACGCTGCCTGGGTGAGGTGGAGAGTGTTACTGCTCCCGTTTTACGGGGGGAAGCCAACAAGGATTGTGAGTAGTTTTGTCCTAAGCCACATAAGCCTGCTCTGGTCAGAGCAGGTCTGTGTGCTCTTCAGTCCTGGTCTTCTCACTGGTACACAACTGTTTCTTGATGAGCTGTTTTGCCTATGAGACACTAACTGCAACCTTCCCTCCCTCAGGTATATTGTGATGTCAGGAACCCCAGCGAAAATTTTAGAGCACTTTCTAGAAACCATGCGCCTTGAAGCAACTTCAAATGAAGCAACAGGTATCTACATGACAAAGGCTGTGTTATTATTACTGCATAAGATCTTTCTGGGGCAACACTGCAATGTGATGCTTTGAAAAGCAGCTAGTGGTAATTTCTTCCAGAATAAGGATTGTCCACTGTTCTGAAACAACCCCAAGAAAACCTAGGCAATCCAGAATTAAAGATAACAATCCACTCCTCCTAGCCAGCTTAATTGTATTTGTACTTCTGGTTCAGAGTAGAACAGCGAATCTCGAAAGGTGCCAGACCACTAGTCATGACTTTAATTAGGCACAACTATAAGGCCAGGACAGAGCGTGTGTTACCACCTGATGATAGTGGTACTCATACTTCTTGTTCTGGATGTCACTTAATACTCTGAACTAGCTTGATACCTCCAGCCATTGAATTATGCTAGTATAAGCATTCTCAAATTTTCATATCTATATCACATTTAAATTACTTGTTTGTGGTATTTTCCCACTTAACAGGCTGCTTTATGTTAGTGTAAAGAGAACAGATATTTGCTGACTGACTGTTAGTAAGTATTTTAATTTTTAAAATGTCAGGCACAAAAAATTCTCCTAATTATGATAAAGTAATGCAGAGACTTTTATATTAAGCTACATAATACCACTTTAGCAAGTTCTTTTTACACTGCAAATGTCTAAGAAATGTCTGAGAAGAATATATTCAAAGGTGTTCTTAAATCCACTTAATCTCTTACTGACCTCATAGCACTGGAGAAAACTGTGTAGTGGTCCATAAACGGTGGAAGAATTGCAAGATTACAGAAATCCTTCTGCAGTGTGTGTTTTAACCACTTCTAAGAATAAAAATGATCATTTTCATAAATACCTCTTTATTAGGATTACGAGCAGAATGTTGTTCTTTAAGCCTGCAAGTATATAATCACAAGTTTACTATTCATAGTGTGCACATATTATACATTTTTAAAAAACAAATTGTTTTTTAAATCTTTTAAAACTTTTCCCTGAAACATCTAACAACAAGATTATAGCTATATCCCAATGGGATGCAAAATGTCACAGTTCACCAAAAAAAGCTATTTTTAAGATAAAGAAGCTCAGAGTGCTGGAAAATCAGATTTTTAGTTTATGCATTCCTTTAATGTAAGAACAGTTAAAATCTACCTTGCTCTGGATAATATGCAAAGAAAAAGTCTCGCCCTTCCAGAGGTGAGTTTTGTCAACTGAGAGATATTTTCATAAATGAATTACAGTGGAAGCAATGATGTAATATTACATTACACAATGATTTCTCCATATTTTTTCTGACATCTCTTAGTTACAGGGATTATTAAAAGTTCCTCTTATCTCAAAAGTTGCACTGTAGAAATGATACCCCAGGGTATTGTGTTTATTGTTTCTCAGTGATTCCATTTAAGTCTTGCATAGTTTAAAAGTAAAATAAAGTTGTTTATCACTGCCAAACTTATTCTGGCCCCTTCAGCCAGGCTTTATAAATCCTTCTTGCTGCCGCAAATACAAAGATAAGGTGAACTGGGATTTACACCAGCGCTACCACAGATCATTTGAACAGAAAAAATAGCTTGCTATTTTGCGCCAGAGAAAATGTCAATCATATTGTTCATAAATGTTTTTGTGGAAACGTAGCAGCTATGATACTTTTGAATCAAAATAAAACCAGAAATTTGTCCATTTATGTCTTTTAGGCCTTCTGCTCATTGCTAGGAAATTGGCAAAGAGTTAAATTATTTGTCTTCTCCTGTGTAGTATATACTATATGTGCTGTCTGGTGGTGTAGTTCCCTGCAGCCAAATGCAGCAGCAGTTCTTAGGTACTCAGGTGTGGCAGGCCTGATTCTTCTTATGCTAAGACGTCTACACTTGTAGAGAAGTATATCCAAATATTTCACTTTTGCACAGATGTGGGTGGGGGCTTTTTTGCTGTGCTAAATTTCCCTTTGACACAGGTAAATGCCTGTTAACATAAGTGCAATAAAATTCATGTAGACAAGAATAAAAGCTTAATATTTCAGCTCATATTTGTTTGTTCCCCATTTTCATACTTGATGCCTATGAAGTACAGAAGAGCTCTTTATTATCTAGAGAGGGCTAGTAAGATATTTTAGCTGAAAGAAAACTCATCCTTGTGACCCCCGTGTTGTTTTTAGGGGCTTAATTGACTGCTTTCTTTCTTCTCTTTTCACAGATTCTGTTTTAAATGATTTTATTATGATGCACTGTGTTTTTATGCCAAATAGTCAGCTCTGCCCAGCCTTGATGGCACAATATCCTTTTGTAAGGGAAAAGTTACATCCCTTTAACAGCCGTCCCTATTGATGATGAGACTGGAGCTTCTCTCTCTCAAGAACTACATACATGCATCACATTTCCTGGAGGCTGTGCCTTGTGGGTAGGTTCTCAGTGTCTGGCTAACGACTGTCCATAGCCTAACAGCTCTGAAATGGATAGTGTATACCCATCATGAGATACAGTCCTGGAGCATGAAAACTGTATCTTTTCTGTGCTGATTACTATTCCAAGGAAAAGAAATGTACTGCCCCTCCACCAGATAAGTGAAATTACATAAATGTTTGGATTTTTCCCTTCCGGTATCCTTTCTGTCTGTCTTGTTTTTTGCTGAACTACAGCATTTAGTTTTTAATTAAGGTCATTACGTTTTGGTGATTTCAGTGGTCCACTTTATATAGATTACAAGCTGCAACTATCTCAAGCAACAGGGTGCCTAAACCAGTAGAATAATGAGTAAGTAGTTTCTAGGTGCTGTCATGATAGTTATGAATAAAAACAACAACAACAATAATAATAATAATATAGCAAATGTTAACAAACTGCAAGAATCTTGAATTACGTGCACACACCTAGGAAATGGAAGCTTACAGTAGACAGCATCGAGAGCTGGAGCTGATTCGTGTACTGTCTGCATGTTTTACCGAAGCAGTCTGTGCAATGTCCATCAGTCAGTTACTGGCAGGTCATTTAGTTTGGGGAGATGTTGGGGGCACTGAGAGTTTTCCTTGTGCACAGTGACTTGAAGCTATCAAGTGACTGGGAACATTAAATAAACATAAAATGTCTTCTGTTTTATAGAATTCTGACATGAGTATAATAACTTCAATTCCCTGTTTATTTTTTTAGAATCAGATTGGTGTGAAAGTGTGCTTTCCTTGAAGCTCAACGGGGCGAGTGACATCTGGGAAAGCTAACACCCTGAAACCACAAAATAGAGCATCATGTCCTTGTCTAGCAAGCTTGAGAATCCATTTGTATTACTCCTAGCAAGGACAGTAATTGTTTTGAAAACCTTTAGACCCGTAAAACTGGTCTGCAGAAAATTGTTCATACACCTGAAACAAACACATTTTCCAAAACCACATAGTTTTGGATATCAAAAGTATTATGAAATGCTGTTGCTGACAGCTTTGAGAGGGGAAGAGAAAGACAGCACTTTTTATGTGGGGTTTGGGGTTTTTTTTTCCAATTTATCTAGCTCATATTATTCAATCAGTCCATTTGAGACTCAGGCTTGTCTATTCTCGGTTATAATAGTATACCTCTGATATCCAATAACTGGGAAAATCAGACACATAAGCAAAATGTACCTCATTATTTATAGGGGAAAAGCTTTTCTGAAGATCAAAGCAATAGTGTCACTTATGTATATGTATGTGATGAAATCTGTTCTGGAGAGAACGCTAAGACCATGGTCTTAAGTGGGTCATGGCAGGCGTGCTGATTCTTTTCAGAGAGGAGGAGAAGGGCTGGAAGTAACTGGTATCCCACTGCTTTAGTGTCAGCTTTTCCTAGAGCTGAATTATTGTTTATTTGGTCCATTCTGAATATGGAAAATCAAACTGTGCTCTGTTGATTGTACCATTGAAATTTATTGTTAGAGTTGAAAGGTTGCTAACAAAGCTCATCTTTTTGAGCAAAATCATTCTACAAAAATGTTTTCTGGTGCTGTGAGACTAAGGAGAGATTAGTTATGCTCAGTAAGGAAATTAAAACAGAAACAGAAAAAGAAGAAAGGTGATTGAGTCAGAGACACTGTTTTTGCTCCAGCTCCCAATTTTGAATCAATACAGGTCTATTTTCCTACACCCACTTAGGATCCTATTTTAGCTGGCAGTATGCAAGTAGGAGTAGAGCTAGACCACTGTAGTGCTTTCAGGCATAGTACACAGTATAAATTATTTGTTTTTTCACCTCTTTTACAGCAGCATTTTGTCATCTGTAAATTCTTTAATCCTGAAAGGAACGGACGGGTGCACCATTTTGGCTGAGTAACATTATTGCTTGCTGCCGACTCAGTGCTTATACTGTGCTGTCCCTTGGCACACCACTCTTTTTTAGTCATTAAAGTATATGGATCCTGCAACGTTAACAAAATTGCGTACTTCTTTTCTATGGGGAAGCAAAGGGCATGTGTCCCTGTCCTGGGTCAGGACATCAGTCCTGTGTATTGGACCAAGGCCCCTGTTTCCCTCCCTTCTTCGCAGAGATGGAACTGGGCAAATTATCCGAGCTACAGCTTGTCAGAGGGAGCCAGGACACAGCCCAAAAGAAAACTTGAAATAGAGTAGCACCTCCAAAAATGCACTTGGGATAGTGCAAGTGTGTGAGCGTGTGTGCAGGCATGCATCTTTAAAGCACCGCTGTTTATGAAGTATAAACTCCTCTTTTGCTCTCTGTAAATGATAGTCTTTTAGCATGTTTCTGTATGAATGTTGGTGAGCCTCCTTTACCATCATGCCAGCAAAATAGTTTGTGTTCTACTGTAGTAACGGGTGCTGATTTTGCACAGCTCCTGATACGGTTAATTGTTCCCACACAGGGAAGAACAGATTTCAGCATTCCTTCCATTTCCTAGCATATGCTAGACATAATTAGAAATATATATATACTGAACTCTAATCATGTTGCTGTTGATAAGTATTTTGCAATTATCTGACACTTGTTGCAAGTACACATGATATTTTACTTCTGATTACAGTCTGCAGCGAAGCTGCAGCCTGTAGGTCCTGTGAAAATGGAAGAACCCTTCATTGACTTTCCCTATGATAATGTTAATAAAAGAGTGATTAATATAAATGAGCAGTAAAAATACAGAAAAAATGCCAGTGCCTATGGTGAGTCAGTTAATAAGAAAGTAAAAATACATGAAATAATTACAGTGTTTGAAAGGTAAAAATGGCATGAGAAAAATGACTCAGTAGAATATTAAACTTGCTCCCTGAGACATTAGAGCACATAGCTTACAATATATTATTTACTTCTTATGACTCTCTGACTTAGTTACTCGCATAAATGTACTGACATGTTTAATTCTCTAGTAATTTTAAACCTTTCCGAATGAAATTAAAATGCAGATTTCTAAAAGTTTGTCAGTCAAATGAGTGCCCCAGTAACCCTGATAGCCTGTCAAGCCTCTTGCAAGAGTTTTGGGCAGAAGGATCATTTAGAATGTTAATAGATTTTTTTTTTCCCTTTCTATTTCATTAGTATAAAGTATGTTGGCATACATATGTCAGAGAAATGCTTCTAAATGCGTAAAATAAATATGTTAGATAATTTTTATTTCTAATTAGTATTTTAATTGTCTAATTAATATTTTTAAATCTATTGCTAGAGCAACTGAAAGTGCACCTTGAAAGGATGCTGGACTTCACTGTGAGTGAAAGAATGTCAGTATTTTAACAGTAATCACTGCTGTGTAATTGGGAATAGTACTATTCATGACAATCAAGAATCAGAATTTTTGGTATCTGTGAAGAAAAGTTGAAAGATGAAACTGCACTGACTCTGTGCTTCGTGCACAGTCAGCCATCAGTTATTGGGAAACAATTTAAATATATATTGTTAAGCTCTGATCAGTGAGAAGCAGGCACACAAATTACCATATCCTGTTTCTGCTGGGGATGCTTCTTCTCTTTTGCACGGGTTAAAGGCTGAAATTATCTCAGTTGATTGCCCATTGTGCCTTTACTTTTTTCTTGGTTTCCTCCTCTCAATAAATGTTACTTTTGGCCTTTCTGCTATTTGCATATTTTTGTAATGTTGACACTTCATCATGAAAAAAATCAATTCAACATTTCCCATTTTTTCTTATTGTTTATCACAAAATAGCTGTCAAGAAGTATTGTGTCCCAAATAGGTTTTATTTGATAGAGTGGAAACTTCTGATTTCCTCGTATGTAAAGCGAGGCTACGACATAATTTATTCTTTTACCCCGTGTCTCTATAGTCAGTCTAGGCTGTAAACATCCAGGTCCCCCTTTGGTAATGGGACTAAGGTTCACTTTGGCTTACAGTAACTTCTAAAAATAAAAGGAATAACACTGGTGGTTCATTCCAGTAGTCTTCCTCACAAACGGAAGACTGAAATTGTTAATAAACACAAAGTGACATTTTTCTTTTTCTTCAGCTGTGTCCAAAGAAGAACAAGGAGAAATATCCTTCTTCGGTCTCTATGGTTAATCCTCTTCTCTGTTGTTCCAAGTGCCATTTTTGTTCCGCTCCCCTACAGCAACTGTCTCTGTGGTGGGATTGTGATCATTTCTGTGCTCTTTAGAGAATTCACTGTCTTTTTTACTTTTTAGTATGAACGTGAAAGGTTTGCAAGTCTTTATGCCAGCAGCAGTCAGAAATCAAAAGTACATATTGAAAAGTTATGTTTGAACACCCTGAAAATGTTTTTTTGGAAGTCAGTTGTTTGTGAATTCATACTAGTTTTGATATTTTCAATCACTGAGCATTTTCCTTGACACTGTGGCACCTATCATGCCCAGCCTTCCCAGGGTACAGAGCAGGAGAAAATGGATTATGCCCTCAACAATAAAAGGCGAGTCATTCGACTGGTTCTGCAGTGGGCTGCTTTATATGGAGATTTACTACAAGAAGATGAAGCAGCAATGGCCTTTTTGGAGGTATAAAGGAATCATTGTATCATTGTACTGAAAAGTACCTACCAAGCAAGATAAGCTGAAAGCCGGTTCCCGGCCTGTAGAATTCTGTTATGAACTAAAGAGAAGTGGGTCATTTCAAAGTGCAAACTCATAACACTGTTTTCTTGGTTTTAGCTGCAGACAGTATATGCACTACAGCAGTGTTTGAACCATTGTCAACCTCTGGACCTCTGAAAATATCTGCTGGAGTTGCAGGCCCCTTTCAAAGCACTGCATGAGTAGATTGCTTTATAGCAACAGATGAACTTGCTTTTTTTTAGGAATTCGTTGTGAATATGGTTCAGAGGCCTTACAGGTTGAACTGGGGTGCTGTTAATGCCTGCCTGAGGTGTGCCAGGAAGGAGCTGGAGGGTTCTCACTCTACAAAACCAAAAATCCTTTCCATTTCAATGAAAGCTGCTCTACAGCTATTGGAACTTAACATCTTTGTCTTCAGAACCCTTCTGATCCCTTAAAATAATTTTAATTCCTCAGACATTGGTTTTAAGGTCTTTGTGGTAGATGCCATATCCTTGTATTTCTACAGTAAGATGCACTGCCAATGTCATGTTAAGTCGTGATTGCCATTATTACTATTAAATATTGGGTTTATGGATCACAATCCCGTATCTTACGGGCTGCATGGGAGTTCTTGCCCCAAAGACCTCAAAACTGAATCCAAGGTAAGAGCACAGGGGATTAGAGAAGGGCCTTAAGTATGACAGGCATAAAGCAAACCCACATGGGAAAGTTTTCATAATAGACACACTTTGGAGACAGACATAATGTCTTTCATTAGTCCAGAAGTTAAAGAACAATTACTAGTTGCAAACACATAGATCCCTCTTTGAGTCAGTTTTATGTGGGTATGGCAGGAAGAAGTCTGAGTAGGTTTTAAGGGAGGGTAATGTAGTAGACTGGAGTAGTTGCAAGTCAACAACTTACTTGCAAATGAACCGCTAAGGACTACAACAGCAGTGGGTCAAAAGAAACTCCTACCGCGCCAGATTATTTGTGAATTTTATAGTCTTTGTCCTTGATAATCTGAAAATACAGTTCTTGCACAAGCGGTCAGTGGTTATACAGTGAGCTAAGGAGCCTCATCAGGCTTCCCTTCTGCATGTGTAACTCTTGCTTTAAATCAGCTGGAGATAAACAAGTAGAAGTAGTTGAGGGTTGGGCCCAGCATGTGTTCGTCTGTGCAGATTATCATTCTTTATAATTTTTAAACTATCACGTGTCATCTCATAATCCTTTATCCTAAGTACTGCTCATTTCCCCCTATAGTTATTTAAAGACTATTCTGTATCATTTACAGGAATTTTATGTATCTGTATCAGACGATACTAGAATGATTGCAGCACTAAAGGACCAACTTCCAGAGCTAGAGAAAATTGTAAAGCAAGTGTAAGCACACTTTTTGCTTCTTTCATCCCCTTGCGCTTCTTCTGAGTAAATAGAGGAAGAAAATCTATCCCTTACATCTATTAAAAATCCATTCTATGAATGGCATTCAGTCATACAAGACTGAATGTTTGCATGCAAGTTTTTTTGGATGTGTGTCTATGGCCTTCTCTGTCCGCGTTATTCTTGCAAACACCACACTCATTAAAAGGTTGACAGAAGGAATAAGAAGTTATGTACACACCATTGAAACTGAACTGGATGCTTATTTCGTCCTTACATGGACATTGTATAGTATTTTCCCTGCCTTGGTCGTAGATTAACCATGGTATCATCTAGTCTTCCTTTCATACATGCAAACATGAATATGTTGATACTGTAGATTGACAAGAAGCCCATTCTATAGGTGATTTTGTACACGAAATCTTCCAGGTAATATTTAATGATGTATTCTATGCTTTACCTTTTTATAGTTCTGAAGAACCTAAAGCACCACAAAAGAAGGTAAGATAATTTATTTGTCCATTTTCTAAAGTAAAAGCTCTAGCACAGCAAATCCATAAATATTTTCTCTTTAGTAATCATGGATATATTAAAACAACACATTGAGAAATAGCTTTTAACATTAAGTGTCAAATTTTGTATTGCAACTCTTTTTCCAGCCATTGACAAGAGATCTATAGTAGTTCATGTCTACCCCATAATGTTTCTTTCTGCATTAATGTGAATCCTGATGATTCATTTTCAGCACAAAGTTCTTCTGCAGCTGTTCAACACGAGTGATGACAGAGCACAGAAACGCCAGCCTATCAGGGGCACTGACGAAGGTGAGTTTCTTCTCTGCAAAGTTTTCTTGAGCCACTGAGATTTGCAGTAAATTTCTCTCTCTCAAAAAAAAAAAAGAGGTCTAAAAATAAACAAAAGTACCTACCTACAGTTTGGCCTGAAGCAATGCTGCCTCAACATTCTCCATCATCAAACTGAAGCACTCTTAGTCTTTTCCGTTAATTACTTGTGCTATCAAACACCACGTTCCCTCAGAGGAAGGCTGAAAAACCTTTAAAACAGGGAATGAACAAAACAGGTAAGAACCAGTGCAGACAGTGTCCACGCAGGTAATGGCAGTGCAATAAATAGCAGGTAATGAAGGCTGTGTTTGGGCCTGTTTCCCCTCCATGGTTTCAGCTAATGTGTACAGCTCTTCCTTTACAAGGTAGGAGTGGAGCAGATAATCATGCCATGGATCTCTGCCCTGTGGCACACAGCCTAGAAAACAAAATCTGTTAGTTTGCCCTATTGCTATTGTTTGATTCTCTTAAGACATCAAGGCAAAATTTACAGTGGTGTATCAGAATATAACTTTCAGTTGTACTGGCTTTTCATATTGTCCTTTACTTTAGGCAGGTTAAAGCACTGCTATGTGAACAAAATCCGGAGCTCTGCTGATGAGATCTGTTCATTGTAAACAAAGATACATGCCCCGTCAAACTCATAAAGTGGGGATTTCTTTGCAGCTGCTAGGGCAGCAGGTCTCTCTATGGTTGTTTTGGTGCATCTTCATCACAGAAAATAGCTTCTGCTTCAAGGTGTTTGATATTAAAGGATAGCTCTCAGTAGCGAACAACGGTAAAAATAAGGGAACAAAATGCAAGGTCATATAGCTGAGAAAGCTGGTGGCGTAAATCAAACCAACGGAAGAGCCATTTCAAAAGCTGGAAATAACAGCATATGAACAGCAGACATCCTGCCAGGCATGCAGCTTCTGTTCTCCGTATCAGTGTTTCTTATAGGTGTACAAAGAGCAAAACAGTTGCAGCTGCCACGGAAGTGCCACTTCTTATGTCTGTGTGGACAGGCAGTAACTGCCCCTTTCGTCCAGCTGCACCTTTCTCATTCATAGGGCAGGCAGCACACTGAACATTGAAGATCCATGGACAGCTATAAGCCCAGGGGCTGCTTGGCTTCGCTTGACAGTTGAGCCGAAGGAGTATTTTGCTAACTTCTTCTGTCTTAAATTCATGTCATTTTGGGCTGCCTTGCTTTTTGCAGGCTAATGTACTATCATATTGATTTCTAGGCAGCCAGAGACCTGAGTTCATGTATTACTCTGCGAGCCAATTTGTACTGTACACTCAAGTGTTTTCTTATTGTTAGGGTATTTTTCTTCATTGTCTACAGCATTCTTGATTTGGCAATTACATACTTGCTTGTAAAAAACAGGTTGCAACACAGTGTGATTTAAGTTGTGATTGTAACCAAAACTCTTATTTTTAAATCTATTTTGTAAATATGAAAAATATTTCCCTGTAATTAGGAGAGTTTGCAGCCAGTTTTCCTGACTCTTGAAAAGAAATGTTTATTTAAAATACTATAATGTCTGGAACATAACAAAGTGCCAGATTAAATTGGCAATCATAAATAGTGTAGTAATACTGAAACACTAGTACTTCATGGTTTACTAAAAATTCTGGGAAATCGGAGATTTTTATACTAGAAATTGTAGAACATCTGAGGAATGGATAGCTCTCAAAACTGTGGTGAATTATTGTTGCTTTATTTCTTTCAATTGTGAGGAGTGGTTACTGAAGTGAAAGTAATTTGTACAGTAAAGTCTCTGTGGTTGTTACACGTGGCATACACAGTGCAATCTTTTTTCCTTTAGTTCTGTTTAAGGTGTACTGCATAGACCAAACCTATACCACTATCCGGGTGCCAGTGTCTTCCTCCGTGAAGGAAGTGATCAGCGCCGTAGCAGATAAGCTGGGTTCTGGAGAAGGCCTCATCATAGTAAAGATGAGTTCAGGAGGAGGTACTGTATTTGCATCATCCTAAACACTTCTCGTGGTGAAGCAGAATGTCAGGAGGGATTGAAACAATTTACTCAAGGCTTTTGTATCCATGTGCATGTTCAGCTGGTACAAGGTTCTGTCTTAGAGGCAAGTCCTTTCCTTACTGCAAACACCAACTGGAGCTCACATGGGAGACAGAAAAAATGGAGAAGCTTGTGTATCTGCATATTGCAGAGCAGAGCTACCCCGTTTCCTTCACTGTAAGACTGGTGAGAGTTTTTAACAACAGATGCGGGAGGTAAGCATGGATAATGTCACGCATGGATCAGCAACAGCAGAAGACACTGCAGTGCAGACATTCCTGTAGTGGTCACTACCATTCTGGCCCCTCTGTCTGTACAAACCACTATTGGGCAACTTAGTGCCAAGCCCACTGACCTAGTGTTGGCAGAGGGTCAGGACTCAGCCCCCCACTATAGGCTGTGGAAATGGGAGAGTAACTGCAAGGTGAATTCAGCTGAAGCGCTGGTGTTGCTGAAGTGCTCTGGTTGAGTACGACTGTGTGGACACGCAGAGAGCTAATGAGAGCTGTGCTGGAAGGCATTTTGCAAACAGTGATGCCTGCCAAAACCAGCTCACTTCTGAGAACTGACACCAAGCGGCTCTACTTTTTGCAGTTGCAGCGATTTTTTATTGTCAGACTTGCTGACAGCCAGCACCTGCTGGAAGAGACTGTTTTGTAAGTGACTTCATTATCTTTCCTTTACCTGTGATGCGATGCTCTTTTAGAACTGCTGTAATGACATTTGAATACAGTTGCATTTCATCACCTCCTTATGCAGTTACTGTCTTCCAAGGTAATTTATATTAAGAACAGCTCTCCAAATACTTACAGCTTAGAGAAGAATGAATGGAATCCCTAATTATGGCTGAATCTTGCAGGTAGTTTCTAGAGATGGCAGCACAGGCTTCTTGACCTGTCTGTACAGTTTGGGGCTGGGATTACAGTTCCGTATGCCAGTTCTGTAGGAGACTGGTTTGGGCTGAGCTTGTCACACTTCTTCAGTAAAGAGGACCTTGTAGTCATCTATTGTGTATCCGGGACATTGGTCCACTGTGCAGAATTTGTTCCTGGAAGGGTGATCTGTGCAGCTTTTGGATCAGCCCTGCTGTAAATTCTACATATATGTAATAAACAATCTTTTGTTTTATGTTTACAGAAAAGGTTGTGCTCAAACCTCATGACATTTCAGTGTTTACAACTCTCAGTGTTAATGGACGGCTGTTTGCTTGCCCACGGGATCAGTTCGATTCATTGGTATGTATGCGTGCAGTTCTCAGAAAGTTCGGTTCTTCAGTTTATTTGAACACTTGGCCCTTTTTGCAGTATCAATGCTTTAGGTAAAAACTAGTGGAGGCATTCAAAACAAAGGGCTTGTCACAGTACAAGGAGATGAGCCCTGAAATGAAAACAAGGTAATGTTATAATTTCCTAAACGAAAGCAGAAATCCATGTGAGCCACATGACAGCACTTGCTCCCAGTAGTCTGTGTGTCACACTGAGCGTGTAGGAAGAGCTGAATATTGTCACTAAGACATGCAATAATTCCTGATTACAGAATTATCTCCTCAAGGCCACAGGGATATATTGTTGAAGATAGATGTTACCAATTAAAGTATTCTGGAGACTTGATTCCAACAGTAAATTCCTTAAAATCGTTTTCTTTCTCAGCCCCACAAAATACTATGTCAAAATCTCAGATGATTCTAAATAGAATCACAGAAAATACTCTTGGTAGAAATACTTTTTCTTAAGTAGAATTGTTCATAAGTACTTACAGTTTATACAGTAATTCTAACGATCTCCATGGGGTCTGTTTTTATAGAGTTTGATTTGACTGTACTTTTTGTTCCTTTTATTTCATTAAAAACAAATGTCATTGCCAAGTCATGTCAGCATGAACTCTATTACTCCTAGCCTTGTTTCAGCCTCCTGTATGCTTTTAACAAGCCACTTAGTATGTAGGCCTGATGCCTTTTATATGTGTGGTAAAGTCTGTGCTTTGCTGCTGCTTTCAATTTACTAACCAGGGAACGCACATCCAGCGTACTGTAGTTCCACGCAGAGATACCTCTTGTTCAGTTTATTAAATTCTGGTGTTCCCTTAAGGTTAATTAATCCTGCCAAGCAGATAACCCTCATGGAGCATGCTGCTGTAAAGCAGGGGTGTTGCATCAGTACAGCTACGCTGGGTACTTTATATGGCTCTGCGTTGCCTGTGTAGACACACCTTTGGCAGCAAATTGTCATGACTTTCTGTGCCGTTTGCCCTGCACTATTTACCATGGATCAAGTACTCCAAATGCTACCGGGAGCTTTAAGATACAGGGCTGCAGTGTGCTAGTTTTCATCAACTGGGCTGACTTCAGTAGGAATTAGGGAGGAACAATCAGCACCTTTAGAAAGGTTCTCAGCACTGCATAGCAGAATACGTCTCCTTACAGCTGCATTTTTTCAAACAGGTATAAACAAACTGAAAAATGTTGCAACCTTACCTCCCTCCCAGTTTAATCCTTTCATGTTCCAATTTCTGGCTGCTGCCTGTGCATGTACATTTATTCACATTACACTTGGCAATTCCCATGTGAAAATTGTTCTGGTTTAGATGAGTTTTCAAATCTGCAGTGAGTTTACATCTAAGTGCTTCTTCCCTAGCCTTGGAAAATATGTGTTTGTTATGGTAACAGCTATGTTGTGTTCGTCTCCAAGTAGGGGAAAAAATCCCTCTTTCAGTCTGTGGGCAATTCTCTATCCACAGATTTCCACAAATTAGGATTTTCTACACAAAACTGCTGTGCTTTCAATTCACACTGCGTCTTAAACTAAAGAAATTTTGTAGTAGTGCAAATCGCAATTCAGAGCAATCTGCAGGCTTTTATAAGATTGATGACTGTCCTGATTTTTTTTTTAGATACTACTTTGCTTATATACACTATTTTTTAAAATTGTAGTTCAAGCTTTTAAGGTAGTAATGCCTATGGTTTAGTTTAATTGTTTTTAATTAGTTTGTATTATGATGATATTTGAAAGACAAGTTTTCCCTAGAGTACAAAGCAAGAACTCATATAGAAATAAAGCTCCTCTATACTATGTGTTATTGAGAAAGTGACTTAATGTATAATATCAGATCAGTCCCTTCTTTCTACTGGTAATACAATATTCGTATATAAAAGGCGATTCGCTTAGTTAGTTCATTTTTTATAGTGCAGTATGCAAATACGGTCTGTTAATCTTGCAGACTCTCTTGGGTTTGTACTCGGAAAGAAGCCTGTTGGCAGTTCCCTGCTCTGTAACTGTCTAACAAAGGCCCTAAGAGACATTGAGAAACTTGTAAGTGAGCTCTACTGCCCTCTCCTGGAAGCAAAACCAGTAAAACGGGGTTCACGGGGAGCTTTGCTGATGTAACGCACTTGAATTTGCAAGAGGGTGGTTTGTAAGTATATTAGCAGCGCTGATTCCAACACTTTGACCCCAATATATAGAACAGACTACTTCAAATCTGGCTTGATCTCAGGCCATCTTTTAAATCTCTCTTTAATGTAACATTTAATTGTGTGCAAAACTGCACATCACATCTCATTTTTTTGGGTGGTATGGAAGCGTCTTTCAAAAATGTTTTATACTGAAATGATTTAAAGGATTCTTTCTCATAAGACTGTGCATATAATCTTAATTAGCATAGCCAGGAGTTTTGCAATCACAAATAGTGCACCCCTGTACTGTCAAAGAGAAAGTATGAGACTTATTTTATAAATGACCAGAAGATCTTTCAGTCACTGCAAATTCCTGAAGTTTGGCAGATGTAATAATTCTCATCATTAGAATCAGTAATTTGCAAAAGTAATTTGGTTTTGTGGCCTAGTTACTTGGGTATGTGGAAAAGGAAACTGATAACAAAAGCGTTGTGGAAAGACCTATGCTCCTAAACAGGCATGCTTTAGTTAGCACAACGTGTATTGAAGTATTTATTTCTGGCTTCAGATTTTAGAACAATGCTAAAAATAACACACTGAGAACAGTCTGTTTTATTTCCTTACAGTGCCTCTGAAGAACTTTCAGAATTTTTCCTATCCTGTGCGTAGTGGATACTGATTTTGCACAGGGCTTCTCATTTCCTAAAGCCAGCCTGTGGTTAAAAGCAAATTTCAGTTTTACTATTAGAAACATGCTTAGGAAAGTGGTTACACTGAAAAAAAAGAAAAATCAGAAACATTATGGAAGAAAAGCACCAATCGTGCACTTTAGTATTTCTAAAATACTTTTATGCCATTTTTGCATTTGTAGGCACCGTTACCAGAACAAGAAGGACCATCTACTGGTACAGTGGGAACGTTTGAACTGATGAGCTCCAAAGACTTAGCACATCAGATGACGATTTATGACTGGGAGCTCTTCAACTGTGTACATGAGGTATGAGGGTCTATCTATTCAGCAGATCAGAATCCATTGGAAAATGTTTAGTTGTACATTGTAGGTATGTGCATTATTTGCAAAACTTTCTCTAAACTTGATTTTTAAAAATACTACAATAAAGCCACTTATAAGTTTTGAAAGTATAAGGCATTCTTAATTTTGTAGGCACAATGCAAAAATAATGTTAAACTTCTGAACATGTGCTGCTTATTGAATTACTTTTGTATGGTATTAAGCTATTTATACATAGTCTGTATTTATGCTTTTCGTATGTCTCAGCTATTGTCTGCTGAATCCTTGTCACCTGTACAGCAGAGAACATAAACTGCAGAACAAGTTTCAGGCTAGGTACTTACCTGGTCATTCTTAGCCTCTTTCCTCTGCCCCAAAGATGAGATTTCTGAAAAAAAAAAACAAAACCTCGTAATGTTTTCTTTTTCCTAGCTGGAATTGATCTATCACACTTTTGGAAGGCACAATTTTAAAAAGACCACAGCAAATCTGGACTTGTTTTTAAGAAGATTTAATGAAATTCAGTTCTGGGTGGTCACTGAGATTTGTCTTTGCTCTCAACTCAGCAAGCGTGTTCAGCTGTTAAAGAAGTATATTAAGATAGCAGCCCAGTAAGTATACAGTCATCTGTGAGCTGGAAATGACGTTCAGTCAATTTGTTGTTATTTTCCTTTTTTATTTTCAGACGGCCACACACAACAGAGGTTAAAATGTTCTCTATTTGGTAATTCTGCGTGTTTTCTTATAGGACTGTATAGAACCTTGTTAATATATATTTTTCTTTCCTGTCCTACTCTCCATTGCTCCTTGATTTATGATCTCTTAAAGCCATGTTTTCACATCAAATTTGTGAGTAAATATATTTCAGTTCATTAGGAGAATCCTTCGTTTACCTTTACATGCATTAGCAAATATTAGTATGCGAATTAGTAAATATTAACAAAACCGAGTCTTTAATTTCCTTAATTTTCTGGTGCTGTTCAGGAAAACTGTTCTCAGAATTGCCCCGGGTGGGAAAACCAAGAGAGGAGAGCAAAGAGTTGTAGTATGGAAGTGACGAGGCTCATGTTACCTTCAGTCTGCTCGGGATATTTTTCTAATACTTTTGTTTAAAAATGCAACACTATGAATTTATTTTTTTTTTGTTACTAACTACTGGATCTGAGGCTGGGTAGCAGGCAATTCTTGCTGTCTTCTGTGCTCTTAATTTATATTGAAACGTAAACGCTTTGGAGCCTTCATGCCAAAGATGTCGGCATTGACTCCTCACCACTGAAGTCAAGGGCAAGGGTGTGTCTGACCTCAGAGGGAGCCCGGCCGTGCCCCTGCCCTGCATAGCTATAGGTTTTCGTCACTGTTACCCTTGTCCTTCCTTTCCAGTCCGTGGTGTATTTGTTGCATTCATCACTGTCTGAACAGTTTGCTGAGGTGTGCGGTGATGAACCGCCTGTTCAACTGTTTGTCTACAACTTTGGGCATTGTCACTGAAGGCCTTTAGGCCGTCTTACCGAACAAAGAAGTTATCACTTGCAGTTAAACCACGAGTTTTAACTTTTTTGCATTGTTGAATGTCGTTTTGTGAAGGAAGGGATGACTGTTACAGCTGTGATGCTGCCCTCCCCCCGGTTAATAATTCCACATTGCTGAAAGGAAATCGATGTTCGCTCCGAAACTGCCTGAGCATGCCTCCCTGCTCCGGGAGGGCCCCGCTCCGCTCGTACGGACTTCCTCTGAGAGCTGCTTTGGGCTGGGCTAGTGGTGAGCATGTAGGATCAGGTTTATATTCAGAACTGAGGACAGAATTTACCTCTTTAGTTTCTAAATATAGATATACGGCATATTCCATTATCTCATTCCACAGAGCAAAACTGGGAAGCAAGCGGGCTGTGTCCAGGAGAGGGCAGTGGCACCCGCACACAGACGAGTCGGGGTCTTCCCTAGCTCCGAGGCATGAAATGGGAAAAGGGTGAAATGTGGCAAATTAAGATACAACAGTAATTTCCATAAACACTTGAAATCAAGTATGCCAAAAATTACAGCTAAATATCTCCCTAATGAAGCGCCCTAGCTCATAGGTTCCTCAGTGTCATGAGTTTAATCCTATGCTATTTACAACAGCTTGACAACCTCCTGTTTACTTCCATGTTTCTGGTATCACTACAATGCTAAAAATAAATAGCTAAAAGCGGTCTGCTCTGCTGGGTCCTCTTTGTCTCCTAAAAGCAGTGAAATCCGAAGCACAAGATTTTCCTCTGTACAAACCGAGCAGGCAGGTTTAATTGCAGCCACTGGAAAGGCGCTAGGAAGTTTTGCCAGGCTGCTGCCCTCTGTGCAGGGCTGCCATGGTAACAGGTGCTGCAGCCTACGGTAAAACAAACACAAAGTGCACCCAAGTTACAGGGGAGAAGAAGCTGAGGAATTGGATCAAAAGATGCAGGCCCAGGCCTTGAAGCAGTATCTTTGAGGAAGTTTTGCTTCAGAAGATCCTTGAGACCTAATGAGAACTTTACCCCACCTAGAAGTACTAGACTCATTAGAAAAGTGTTCAGGGAGAACGGCTCAGTGCTGCGCTGTTAATCTTAGGCATGACTGGTGGTCACAAGATGCCTCGCACGTACTGATTTTCAAAGACAACTGAGAACCCTGTTTCAGGTCTGTGACTAGGGGCTCAGATGCCATCGCAGAAGGCACATCATTTTGTGTCTGCCACCCCATGCACCCTGTGATGTGTGTTCCCCATCTGTGCGGGCAAGCACGAGGCCAAGTGCGGGCTCCAAGTCCTGTGCACGTGTGCTTTCAGTTCCAGGAGTCATTGCGGCCATTGCATCTGCTGGGAACGAATGTAGAAGTTACCAGGTTCATTTCTTTTTTCCAGCCATTGTAGGATTAAACTTTCAAACAAAAGGGAGAAGCAAACTATCTTTCCTACAGTGAGTTCTGCCCATATTAATTTTATTAGACCTTCTAGGATGTACTTGCACACACACAATGCGGAGGTCATTGCCAGGCCGCTCTCCATCATCTTTAGCAAGTCATGGGCGACGGGAGAGGTGCCTGAGGACTGGAGGAAGGCTAATGTCACTCCAGTCTACAAAAAGGGCAAGAAGGAGGACCCGGGTAGCTACAGACTGGTCAGCCTCACCTCCCTCCCGGGAAAGGTGATGGAACAACTTGTCCTTGGCACCGTCTCCAGGCACATCAGGAACAAGAAGGTTATTGGAAACAGTCAGCATGGTTTTACCAAGGGAAAGTCATGCTTGACCAACCTGATAGCCTTCTGTGAGGATGTAACCAGGTGGATGGATGATGGAAGGGCAGTAGATGTGGTCTATCTTGACCTCAGCAAGGCATTTGACACCGTCTCCCATGGCATCCTTGTGGGCAAGCTGAGGAGGTGTGGCCTGGATGATCAGGTAGTGAGGTGGATTGTGCGCTGGCTGGAGGGCAGAAGTCAGAGGGTTGTGGTCAATGGGGCCGAATCTAGTTGGAGGCCTGTGACTAGTGGAGTCCCTCAGGGGTCGGTGCTGGGTCCGGTACTATTCAATATCTTCATCAGCGACCTTGATGAGGGAACGGAGTGTACCCTCAGCAAGTTTGCTGATGACACTAAACTGGGAGGAGTGGCTGACACACCAGAGGGATGTGCTGCCATTCAGCGGGACCTAGATAGGCTGGAGAGCTGGGCGGGGAGGAACCTGATGAGATTCAACAAGGACAAGTGTAGGGTCTTGCACCTGGGAAAGAAGAATCCCATGTGCCAGTACAGGTTGGGGACTGACCTGCTGGAGAGCAGTGTAGGGGAAAGGGACCTGGGGGTCCTGGTGGACGGGGGGATGACCATGAGCCAGCAATGTGCCCTGGTGGCCAGGAAGGCCAATGGCATCCTGGGGTGCATTAGAAGGGCTGTGGTCAGTAGGTCGAGGGAGGTCCTCCTCCCCCTCTATTCTGCATTGGTGAGGCCGCATCTGGAGTATTGCGTCCAGTTCTGGGCCCCTCAGCTTAAGAAGGACAGGGAACTGCTAGAGAGAGTCCAGCGCAGAGCCACTAAGATGATCAAGGGAGTGGAACATCTCCCTTATGAGGAAAGGCTGAGGGAGCTGGGTCTCTTTAGCTTGGAGAAGAGGAGACTGAGGGGTGACCTCATCAATGTTTATAAATATGTTAAGGGTGAATGTCGGGAAGATGGAGCCAGGCTCTTCTCGGCCTCACTAAGCGATAGGACAAGGGGCAATGGGTGCAAATTGGAGCATAGGAGGTTCTGGGTTAACGTAAGGAAAAACTTTTTCACCGTGAGGGTGACAGAGCACTGGAACAGGCTGCCCAGAGAGGTTGTGGAGTCTCCTTCTCTGGAGACATTCAAAACCCGACTGGACACGTTCCTGAGTGATGTGCTCTAGGTGGCCCTGCCTTGGCAGAGGGGGTTGGACTAGATGATCTTTCGAGGTCCCTTCCAACCCTTGTGAAAAACAAAAACAAAAACAAAAAAAAACCAAAAAAACTCCTAGGGATATCCACAAACTCGGTTTCTATATATTTGCTCTTTGCAGGTGTACCCACAGACTATTTAGAAGCCTTCTTGTGTATCACTGTGCTCACTTTCATTAGCTTTTAGAAAATCATTCTTTCCATACACATGCATACCTAACAAGCCCAAGGAGCCTGTGAGAAATTTTTGGAAGGTGTGTGTTTACAGTGAAAATGCTGATGAATATGTTTGTGTAAGTACTGAGAAATTTTAACCACATGTGTGTTTGTGTGGGAGACAAGTGTGTGCATATGTGTGTGTTCACAATTCATACTAACAGGAAGATTTTTCCATTACAGTTGCATTTTGGGAGGCAGCGGGACCTCTGCTCGGAGCACACTGTGGTGCTTTGGAGGATCCACTTTCTGACATTTTACAGGCAGCATACACACAGTGGAGCCATGCAGCACTGTGTCTGCTACCTCACCGTGGTCTTCTGTATGGAACTGAGCTATTTAGTGTAGAGCCCGTAGAATTTACAGAGTATTTGGTGTAGAATGTCATACATCTAGATGGATTTTAACAGGGACTTTGTCAAATTACATTGCTTAACAGGGTATTTGGCAAAACTTTTCCTTTTTAAAATGAAAGATAGATTCAAATTACGTATTGCAGGTACATTTGCAGCTGCCTACTACGTTTGAGCACTACTGCTGTGTGGTGCTAATTATTTTTACCATGCCACAATTTATTCTCAATGTCACAGGCTGTGGACAGATATCCCTTTCTGGATTTAGTTGTGCCTGGGGAAGAGGTTATCACTGACAGCCTATCGTGGCTGCTTTTCATCCTTATCTCCCCTCAGATCCGCTAATGAGGCACTCCCTGACCTGCTGTAGTCAGAATAAGTTGGGGTAGCTTTACATTTCAGCTTATCTTCGCTAACCTTGCTCACTGTCCCTAATCTGATATGGGAGAATTTGTATGAGCAGCTCTGCCAGAAGATCTGAGGGGGCAGCAGTCTCCAACAGACAGACCATCAGATGGGAGAGATCTTTTTTTCACGTGCTCAGTGTTCACACAGTGCAGACAGAAGTGAGGCCCAGATCTAAAGGACTCACCCACTCGATACATCGAGTCTGGTGAAATGGAGGGACAGAAGGAACAGAGTAACAATAAGGTGATGCGGCAATTATGGAGTCGGACAGTAGGATGTGATGATTCTGCTAATTTTGTCTGGAACTGAGGATACCTCAGAACAGCTAAGAGCTTCAGCAATGATTTAAAAAAAAAACCAACACAACAAACCACAACTATCTGAGAATCATAGTTTGACTCTTGTGAAAATTTTCTTGGTATACCAACAACAAAAGAAGCAGAGGCTGAGGTTCTGAAATGAGATACTGGCAAATCAGTTGTGAAAAACAGCAAATGATTTTGCCGGAACCTAGCGAGACACGAATTTATGAGATACAGACTTCTTTCTCTCTCTTCCCTTCCCATTGAGTCAATGAGCCACCTGATGCCATCCCAGCTGAGCAGCTGTTCTTGTCAGATTGTGTGTACTCCTGCATATGGTGTATTGGATCTTCCATAATACTCGGTTACCTCTTCCAGGTTTTCCTCATAGGTAACAAAAGTTCTCATTTGCAGTAGGGATGAAGGGTGACCCAGAGCTCCTAGTGCCCAGGACCTCTTTAATGATGCTGGTAACAAGTTCTTTGCTTGAAACATCCTAAAGAGTTCCAGAATCTACAAGTACTAGTACAATTGTACACAGTGAGGGAGGTCACTGACACACAGGCATCTTTAGACAGACAGGGTCTTCTCCCTTTAAAAAGACTCAGCACCCCTGTAAACTGCAATGAAGATTATCTAGGGACAGCTTCCAGCATTCAGTAGCTGTTCTGAAGCTGTCAGCAAGTTCTGCAACAAATGAGGTTGTGAACCAGTTGCTTCCACTGTTTCTGGTGTTCCTTGGGACTGAATTGAGCCAAGTTTCAGGACGTTGTTTCTGAGTGAGGAGGAACTTCACAGACTCCTTTAATGTCCTTGCAGAAGCTGGCACCTGGTGAAGTGGAAGCAGGAGGTCATTTTAGGAGTGAGGGGGAAGGAGCCTCTGGTGTGTGGCGGATTACTCACAGATTGGTGGTATGCTGCAGGGTGCTGGCCAGGGCTGCCCAGAGTCAGTCACATCCATGCTAGATGCCTGCATTCAGCTCTCTTCAGGTTGTTACGTGTACTTCTGCCCTGACTGATGCATGCAATTTAAAACCTGGCCCTTTGTGTTTCAGCTGTAAAGAATACAAAAATCTGAATTCCTTTTTCGCTATTATTATGGGACTGAGTAATGTTGCTGTGAGCCGTCTCTCATTAACATGGGAGGTAAGTCTTAGTTAAAATCCTGTTCCAAGAAGTTTGACTGGGATTTGTGCTTTTAGTTAGCAAAAAACATGAGTTGGGCCTTTATTATTGATAAAATTAGATCTACTAATTAAGCTCCTGAGCTCAGCTGAGGCTAACAGGTTTTATGAGGGAGGCAGTATACCCACAGATGTGTTGAATACTCACAAGGAGTTAACACGAGTGACAACAGCGGCTTATATTGATGAGCTAAACTGCCTGACAGGATGAGCAAGTTAGCCAGTTAACCTCTTATAGCAGCCCATCCTGTGATTTTACAGATCATACAGTGAGATTGCTCCACAGATATTTCTCTAAAATCCATCCTCTCTTTATATATATTATTTTCTGATCTCCATCTAGACTCTGTTGCCCTATTAAAATGTAGGTTTGTCCTAACCAGTTCTGGTTTTCTCTCTGACGTGCATCCCCTGCTTACTATCAATTTGGTCTTCATTCTCAGAGCTTCCACCTTTTTCTGTGGCTTTGCTCTTTTGTATGTGAGTATGTAAAAAGGGTGCAGTGGCCACCAGGGTGAGGTAGTATGCACATGTAACCACTAAGAACATCCTGGTTGTCAAAAACGTGCAGATTTGAATGTGCATCTGCTTTGTTCGTTAGAAATTCAAAATAGTTAGCCTGACTGAGGTCATTGATGCAACTGAGAGGAAAATTTGAACACCTTTAAAAAAGGGCTCTGAAATAGGAGCTCACATTAACACCTCTGAGAAGACACCAATCCAATTTGCAAAAGTACGCGTGGTATATGCAATCAGTGCTAAAGGCAAAGATTTGCAGATCAGTTTCTCAAAATGTTGATCATTTGTGGCTACTGCAAGGAATAGTTGGGAGAGCTGAGACAGTATGGGAGTAGTATGAAGAGAGGAAAGGGAACTGAATGTATATACTACATACAGCAATCTGAAATGGGCACAGGGTCTGAGCTGGAGGGGCAGAGATCATTTGTAGGTGTGGGGTATGAACCTGAGTTTGGGTAGATGTTACCACATTCTGGTGCTGCGGGGCAAGCAGTTTATGGAGAGGATCTCTGCGACTTGATTTTTAACCATATATATATACAGAATATACCTAAAACCAAACGTATCAGTGCCTGATTTTCGCTATATTATCATGCATTTATGTTAGTTGCACGCACAAATTAGATATTTGCAGGTGCAAATGTCCAATTATACCACTTATTTCACAAATACCTAATCTGCATGCATATGCAAACTAGGCACACAGTTGTTCACACACATCATTAAAAATTAGGCCCTTGCTGTGGAACAGTGTAAATATCTTGCTAGGGTACGCACTCCAAATGTAGAAAGTATTGCAAAAAATCATTCCTGCACTATAAAGTCTCTATTAATTTTTAATGTTACCTGCTGCCAGTAGTAGCCTGATTTAATCAGCAAATACAGAGAAATTTCATACTAAAACTAGAAAGCTGATATATTCTGACTGTGCATAAAACATTACTGTGATCTCTGAAACAAATTTATAGCATCTCTTAGAGTCTTTATAATAAAATTATTTAATATGTGTAACATAGTGTGAGGAGGAAAGAAAATATTTGGCAAAGGCCATCTCATTGCAATCACTGCATGATCAACTGACCGTGATTTATTTGTGTAGGTATTGTAGACTGAAAAACTATTCATTAATTTATACCCCAGAAAGTGGTAGAGGCTGTTGGCTGCTGGGCATGTCGAGAATTTGAGCAATAGTTGGTGATACATGAGCATGAACAAAAAAACCTTCTGGAAATGCCCAGGCATGGATTTGAATGTTGCAAGGGCAGTTTGTCGTAGGTATGAATAATTAAGCTGAGCTGCCCCTACACAAACTGTGTGCAAATTATATTGTCAGGTAGGATATAATCAGGAATGTCCTGAAACCATTGACTTGAACTTTCACTTACATTCTGAATTCGGTCATCGCGATGTGAGCCAAACAAAAATCTGAATCTAAACATCCCAAAGGAGTAAATTCGAGTTGGGTTTTAAATCAGGATCCAGGTTTCATGGCTGGTCCCATCTCTATTTATAATCTGGTTGCTAGGAGACACGTTGTATTTTAGATTAGCACATTGTTAGAAATATCTGGCAAAAAGAGCACTTTCCTGACTTAGGGCATTGTAGAAGGAACTAGCGTTTACAGTAAAATTGCCACACAAATTGGATTTAATTAAGGTTTGCTATTTTTTGTTTTTATTAACAGAAACTTCCAAGCAAGTTCAAGAAGATCTATGCAGAGTTTGAAAGCTTAATGGTGAATAGCAACAGATCCCTTATTCTATGCACAATCTGAGCTAATTCAGTTTCTGAGTAACTGATTTGAATTTCTTGATTCAGAATATTTTATATGTCCTTGTTTGACTTTAAGAAGTTTATGATCCCATTTTAGAGCTGCTAAAACAAGTATGTATGACTAATAAATTATACTCTGAGGAACCTACTCTGAGAGAACTTATGTACCACTCAAAGTTAATCTGGGAACTCAGAAAAGCTTTATCATACGTTTTCCAATAGTACATACGGGAAATTGTGTTTTCCAACCTCGATTTTTCCGGGCAATGCATTTTAGTGTTACAACATATGCAAAACTGGATCTGCCGCTGCAAGGAGGGAGGAAAAATGTGTGGTTTCTTTTATGATCAATTTTGTTGTAATCGTATCTTACCTTGCTATTTGGCATGAAAAATGTTTGCATTTAGCAGCTGCATTCTCGTTGTGTAAGCTGTATGGGAGAATGATGAAAGGTCTCTTAGTTTGCGGATGTACTTTTAAAGCCACGGGAAAAAATACTGATTTTAATAAATGCCATGACATCTAAATGAATGCACACAGTGTCTCAATGCATACGATGATTACATATTAGTAATTATTTGATTTCTCTTTTTTTCTTCAGGATCCATCAAGAAACCATAGGGCCTACAGACTAACTGTAGCTAAATTGGACCCTCCAATAATTCCTTTCATGCCACTACTTATAAAAGGTAAGCTTGGATGTTACCAGAATTATTAACTTGAAAGCTATTTGTCAAATATTTGAAGAGTAGCAGCAAGAAAAAGCAAAAATCAATCTCAGTGTGAGGTACGATCTTTTTTCAGTATAAAAAGCACGACACAGAGACAAGAAAAACTGCTTTAGTACATCTGAATATCATACCTCAATTTTACTAGTCTCAGAAATGCTGCAAATTAAGAACTAAATGGTTTACTTTTGTAGCTGCTTTGATTTTTTGTAAGGCATAGATAAAATGTTCTGCTGGTTTGTATGGCCATGATTCAGTAATGGGCTTTTATGTGGCTTTTTTTTTTCTATACAGACATGACGTTTACTCATGAGGGAAACAAAACATTCACTGACAATCTAGTAAACTTCGAAAAAATGGTATGTATGGCATATATGAAATTAAAATTTAAAAAGACCTCCCTATTCATCTCTTCAAGAGTGAGCTTCTCAGCAGTGGCTTCCTGAGCTAGAGAAAGTGAAGGCAGGGGCAAGAGCTGGCAAAAATATTCTGCGTTGTGCACAGCGCCTGGGGCCTCTGGGTTTCTGGAAAACCTCACAGAGGTGGAGAAGAAACTGCCCACTGACCCATGCACGGTCAAAATGTTTCCTAGGAGAGGCAGCAGCAGTGACAGGAAGCAGAGCTGTTAGAGACAATTTTTAACAGCCAGTTTGGGACCAAGCTGTGATTTTAACTGCTGTTCCTTCAGACAGGACTGAACTGCCTCGGGCTGGGATAGTTCTGTATTGCTCCTCAGAGAATGAAAGGATCTTTAATACAGAACATGCACCACATCTTGTTTTCTTCTTTCCTTTAAGAAGGGAAATAGACTTCTGTAACTCGATTGCTTTCATATTGGAAAGGGGGATCAGTGATAGAAAGCTAGATTATGCCCAGATTTGATTTATTTCAAATCCTGCACCTAAGCTCTCATCATTTCAAACGCTGTTGTCAAAAACCACAGGCAGGCAGCTTCCCATGACAACAATCTCAACTGAAACTCAAGTTTCTCAGCAGTGGGAATCTATTTTCTTGGTTGCTGAGGCCATGTTCTTAATTAATGTGGTTACTGACACCTGCATCTGAGAACTGGGGTTAACCAAGCCCAGCTATGAGCAGCTGCCCTGCAAAACCCAACCTGACTTACTGCTCTGGCAGTAAAGCTACATTCAGCAGCCATGCTAGAGCGTATCTACTCTGGCATATGTATCTGCTTGTTCTCAGTACTACAGTAACCAGAACCACTCCGTGGTTATTTCCACTGCACTGCAGAGGAGCTTGTCTTATCTTCTGAGCACTGATACCGCAGAGGGGAAAAAGGACTTTCAGCTCTTTAGAAAACTTCACAGACAAGTGATCATCACTCTGAGTGAATTCTTCTCTAAGATTTTAGTCTGTAGCTCCAGGACAGCCTCTGTCATAGAATCATAGAATGGTTTGGGTTGGAAGGGACCACAAGGATCATCTAGTTCCAACTCCCCCGCCATGGGCAGGGACACCCTCCACTAGACCAGATTGCCCAAAGCCCCATCCAACCTGGCCTTGAACACCTCCAGGGAGGGGGCATCCACAGCTTCTCTGGGCAACCTGTTCCAGTGGCTCACCACCTTCACAGTAAAGAATTTCTTCCTAACATCCAATCTGAATCCCCCCCTCTTTTAGTGTATACCAATTCCCCCTTATCCTGTCAGTACACTCCCTGAGTGTACTGAGCTCCTCACCAGCTTTCCTGTCCTAGGGTGAAAATACCTCTGTACTACGCTGAAACCTTTTCGTGGGTAAATGGCAGTGCCTAATGCCTGAGTAAGGGCCTGACCTCACTTTGCAATAATGACATTCTGTAATTCCATATGCAGAGTGTATTGCCATCTTCTCCCAAAGGCTCTGAGCTTTCTACCTACAGAAAAGGGATTTTTCCTGGACTGCCTGTTCTAATTAAGTAGACATATATATATATATATATTAGTGTAGATAGTAAATATTTTGGGGAATACAAAGGGATCTCGGACTTGCCAGAGCACCTCCGAACCAGGAGGGATGGCAGCTGCATTGCTGTAGCCATGGCTCTGTGGCTGGCTCCGTGTTCTCCACCTCGCTTGGCCTCCTGAGCCAGAAGAGCCGGTACATCCACAGGCCTCAGAGCCGTATGCCTCCGGCTCTTCTTTAGGCCTGATTATCTGTAAAAGCCATTACAGGAGGCAGGAACTCTCCTGTGAGCACTTGCCAATAGACAGAAGTTCAAACCAGACTTGTCATTTAGAAATGGCTCTGCACCATTCTGTATCACAGTTTGGCATTCCCAAGGCCAGGAGTGAATTTTATAGCCACTTAAACTGATCTATATCTAGGCTGCTGCAGGTCTGCCCTTTTCACCCTAGTCTGCACATTGCTTTATCTTCAGAGGTATGTTATCTCCAGAACATGGCTTTACTAGTAGCACCCACAAGTTTTAAATGGAATTTTATACTGCGTCAATGTAGTATCACCCATTTTGATTGGTAATCTGAGCTTTGAGCATTTCCTTTAGGAGGGGAAAGTGAAGATCAAATAATGTATTTTTGCTGCTATGTATTTTTCAAAGAATCAATACAATGTCTCATGTGCCTCCACACAACAGAAAGGGAAATGTTCTCCTTTCTCAGTATTGTAAATCTTTCTTCAGTTAGTGCTCTACCTAAAAGCTCACTCTGCTTTTTCTCCAGGCCTTACTACAAGTATATCTTTTTTGTTTTTAATGTTTTTTGCTAGCTATTATGCATGCTTCTGTGGTGTTTTTCTTGCTTCTCTCAACCCATACCTCTTCAAAGCAACATGTATTCAGATTCCACCCACACAATTCATTCAAATCCTAGTGTGGACCTGGCAGGTTTTAGCTTTTTTCGTGTGTCATCAGGTCAAGCAAAGAAGAAAAGCCTACTGTTAAACCTCAGTCGCTACCGCCTACTTATGTTAAGCTTACAACTGTCATATCCACACATAATTGCCAGGTATTAACTAGTAAAGACAAGACCACTCAGCCAGATAACTCACAGATAAATTCAGCTCTCTTCTACATAAGTATAAACTCAAGGTAAATCTGTGGAGTTATTCTGCCATTTTCAGGAGAAAAGCAGAAGCCAGATTTCCTCACAGGAATCATGTTCTGTCGTTTGTTGTTCCTGCCTGTTTGTTCTGCTGCATGATGTTCTGTCACAAGCAGGTGGAGATACCTCTGAATATTGCTAGGAGCCACTTTTATTGATCTGTTGAAAACATTGTTGTTCTTTGGAAAATTATTTCCCCTGATGCATCTTAACTTTAATGCTTACTGAAGTTTATGAATAAAAATATCTGGGAAGTTGCCACTGGCAGTGCCATTTGCCACCGGAGGAGGTGGGTGCCTCCGACTCTCGTGTAAGCACAGTGATGAAACCAAGAACAGCCTCTGGCATCGTGTCTGCATTCTCACCACAGAGCTCTGATCCCGACAGCTGATGTGCTGCTGACAACTTTATTCCTGTAACCAGCAGCCAAAAGCAGAAGTTTGATCTAGTGGCATCTCTTCAGCTGAAACACCTTCCTTTAAATCTTTTATGTTTTCTGATGTTTCTGTTATTATTTTTATTAAACAATGCGTCTTAAAACATGCAGGAGCTGTCAGGCAGTGTCTGAGCCAGGACTTCCCCGAGTGCCAGAAACAGTGAGGCCTGATTTCCTAAATATTTGTGTTTCATGGCTGCCTGAGCTCTGCTCAGAGCTTTCCTCGTGGCAGGGGCTCATGTGGTTTCTTGATGGCTGGGGAATTCTGTGTGAATAGGCTTTTGTCATAACATAGGAACTTGCACTACAGCCCTTTCCCTGAAGGAGACGGGAGAAGAGGGCACTTACACGACCTTTCTCCTGTCCACAGCCATCTATTTTCATGGAAAATTGGTAGGAGCTTTCTTATGCTTGAAAACTCTGGGGTCTTTTTTTCAAATTTGACAAAATTTTCTAGAGAACAAGGGAAAAACAGGCAGATGGTGTTAAACCACATTAGCCTACGGTGTGGTTTTTTTTTTAGCAAGTCAACCTTAAAAGGGAAGGGACTGAGCAATTTTTTTCCTGCTACACTTTTCTACAGATCGGTCTTTTCAGAGGTGTAGCGACCGAACTGTGTTATTGGCAATAGTGGAGGGACATCGAGCTTTACCTGCTGCTGCCTTTGTAACAGCCTGCTCCTTCTTCCCCATCTCCTGATGCCCATGGATGCCTTTTACTTGGAGGAGGCTGTGAGGAGGGGGAGGGCAGGGGCAGCTAGCAGGGAAGAGAGTACCATCTGTGGTAGAGCCGCAGCTATGTCTAAAGAGGGAGGTTTGTAAGTGGACCCATTTGGTTTGTACAAGATGTGGCAAACAGTACTGAATGTGTCAGAAATAGGTATGCTCTTTGTATTTGCACTGTACTTGTGCTCTTCACTATGCCATGTATTGCATGAAGCGAGGCGGGGAATGGAGGAAACATACATTTGGTCTTAAAATCCAGCCTGGAACATGTTATTTATACTTTTGTCAGTAAGTAGTCAGAATACCTAAGTTACTGGTAGTCTTTAGTTACAGGCTTTGTCTTCGATACCAAACAAGACATGGGTTTAGAGAAGTATTGAAAGTCTTTTCCTTTTCTCACTCTAAGAAGCTGATGGAGACAAGGTACAAGCTGTTTCCACCATGGTGTTGCTCAGATGTATCTTCTAGGCTGGCATACACTCCAGGACCTTGTGTGGTAAAAATTACCTGCATCTTTTCTCCAGTAGTGAGTTGACAGTAGATGTTGCTTTAGAAGACCCATCTATGTCAAAACTGAAGACATATGTCATAGAGGAACAAGGAATTAATAGGCTGCTAGTTTTTAAAAAAACTTAGTTGTATTTTGGCAGGTGGAGATTTTGAGAGCTTGAAGTAGGTGAAAGACAAAAAGATGTCAGTAGACAGCAAACACAATTAGTATGTGATCTAGAATACACATTCGTCTTTTATGTCCATTAATGACCCCCTTTTCAGGTGAAGGAGAGCCCCCAAAGCTGTCAGTACTATTTGGGTAGTATCAGTGCCCATAAAGTCTGTATGATTCTATGATTCTGTATGCTGTAGCAGATCCAGGACAACCTACAACCTGCAGTGCAGTACAGGGCAATATATAACATTCGAGTGACACTGCTTTTATAGCTATGTATTTAGAAAAAATTTAAAAGCCCTTGCCTAGAATTATGTCTTGCCAGGGAGAGAAGAGAGAGAAAAGTGAGCAAAGTACTGAGCATGACTCTCCTTAAGGACAGGCCATATTTCATACTCTTGACCACTTACTGATTCCCACTTTTTTCAAACCTCAGCTGCATAACCCTGCGCTCTGACTGCCAGAGCACCAGTACAGAATTTTGTATTCACAGACAGAGGGAAGATGCAATTATCTGGGAACTTTATCAGTGCCGTATCTCAAATCATCAGACAGCCTGAACAAAGATCACTTTCCGTGGCACCATCTCCATGTCGCACTACCCAGCATGTCTCAGAAGTGACACCTGTAGAGGGAGCAGAAGTCACGAAAGAGCTCTGAAAATGCTGACCTGCCACGGCAGCACAGGAGAGTGCCATGATGCTGGCCACTGAGGCTGCTTTTTGTGAAGCCTCCTCACTCTTCAGGTGTGAAATGAGGATTAGAGAATCTGTGCATATTGGTTTTCGGGTTTTGTGGAGATGAACAAAAGGGAATTCACACTCTGATCCTTATGCAAAAAAAGGGCAAACATTCTTTCATTTTTGGAACATAAAGATTATGCAAAAAGTGTGTGACTAAAGCCCATAGTAGTTTTCTATGGCATATATGAATATTTATAACATTCAGAAACCTGGGTTTGGAATGGATTAGAAGATAATGTGCTGGCCTGCTGCCACTATTCCAGACTGCATAAAACTTGACAGGGTATTGTTGTGTATATGTAGCATGCTGGTAGTAGCGGTTGCTTGTTCTATTATGCAGTTGGTTCTGTTTCAGAAAGATCCAAATTCAGGTCTGTATGGCTTTTCAATAATGGTCTTTCTTAGCACAGTCACCAAACAGAGGCTAATTTTTGCAGGCATTACCTAGAGGTAATCCTCTATTTGCAGAAAAACTGTAAGGAACTGGCAATTAAACTTCCATCTGAACATTTTCTCTGTACATGTTTCTAGTTTTCTTGAATCAAAAGAAGACAATCCAACTTATCTACAAGATTCAGGAAGGGAAATTCACTTTCATTTCATATGCTGGTTTTCAGTTCAATTTGCACCTTCCAAAGAGGAGGTCTTTTGAGTTTATATTTATTCCAAGTACAACAGCACTTGGAAAAAAGCAACGTGAAAGGAGCTCTTCAAGGACACATAATGCTCCAGAATCTCCCCATTGGGTTGCGATGCTACCTTCTGGCCACGGTTTCTCTATTTATTCTGCCTTAACACCCGCTTCCTCATTCCTTTGTGTTTCATCATTGCCCGGATACTTCTGACTGCACACACTGAATGAAATTATCCTCAGGAATAGGCAAAGTAACTCCTTAAAATGAAGCCTTTCAGCCAGCTGAAGGAAGCCAGGCAGTTCAGCCTTTAACCAGAAGTCAGGCAACTTCATTGCCACTTCGGTTTCCCTTGCCTGGAATAACCTATATAATGAGAAATTTGGAAATAGTGAAAACTTTTTTAAAACTCACTACGCACATAATTTGTCTTTCAGTATACAGCATTACAGGACGCACTCTGAATGTGATGCTTTTTCCAGAACAAATTCCCCAGAAAAAGAAAAAAAAAAAAAAGAGTAAAATGATTCCACAGAACAGACTTTTTTGGTAAATCTAAATTTTCACCTAAGAAGCTCAATACTAAATGAATCAAACACTGAGCCAACAGTCTGGCTCTAAAGATCATTATGATTATTCAGTATGTGTGTAAGGAATGTTTTACATTGGCGCTTCCCACTTCTGGAATGACAGATTTCACGAAGGTATTTTATTTATAACATAATTTTCATCTAAGATTATAATTGTGTATGAATTTTGAAGAGCATATGCGCTAGGTTTTACTGTTTACTGATAAGAAATACATCGTTCCATTGTGCGAGGGTTTATGGCTAGCTTGTTAAACTCACACAAAATTTCACGAAGGTACGGAGCAGCCTGGTGAGAGCGCGCTGTGTCACAAGATGTAGCTGTGTCGTAATTGTGCGACCGTGTTAAAGTGCTGGCTCCGGTTAGGAATAGCATTTCCCTCCTCCGCTTTTTCTTGATCTAAGCAAAAGAGACTGAAACAAATGTTGTCCTTATAACAGTGATTGAATCAAACTGTCTAGCTAAGGAACTCAGTTTTACTGCTGAGGTTTCAGTTTATTTGCTTTTATGCAGAACAACCGATTTTGCCCCCGCACTGCTGGGTGCATTACCTGTGCGGTGCCCATCACGCTAGCCAGTTAATATTTTGCTGTCCAGAACTAAATCTGAAATGTTTTTCTTTATGACTTACTTTCATTGCTGTTCTTAAAAACTAGTGTAAAATAGCACAGATTTATCAGAGAAAATGTATTGGTTAATCTTTTCTTACCTGCGTGAGAGAAATAGTGGTTTATTTACTGAAGAGCGAGCACAACCAAGAAGCACTGAAGTGACTTTGGCTTTTTTTGTGAATTGCCAGTAGGAGTGTCCACCAAAAGTGAATCCACTTTTCATGTTGGCTTGGATAGACTTGGCCAGCTAACACTGTCTAACGGGTCTGTTTGATGACACAGTTCTAATGGTGGCCTTCTCACTTGGGAATCGAGCGTCCTTCCAGAGGGAATCAGTGAACATAGCCCCTCACATGGGATTTTACTCGTGTCATTTTCCAGGAGGGCTGCGTTTTAAACTCAAACTCTTTTCATTGCTGAGTATGTTCTAGAAATGGCCTTGCTGTTAGGAACCAATGGTCTTAAAATTAATGTGTGTATGTGCTCCAAGGAGTTCTACATGATATTCCTTTCACTTTTTAATGTGGGAAGATGTTATCAAAGAAATGCACATTGAAGGGGCTGATTTTCATTCCTAGTTAAGACCTTTTACAGCATCCCAGCAAGGGAAAGGGTTCTCTGAGCGCATGTAAATTACACTCATCCTCATTTAAAGCCTGTGTAAATGCAAATCACACCCTACATATGAGGGTATCAGCATTAAAATTATATTTTCATTCATATGACTGCTTTTATTGGCATATGTCTTCACACTCAGGCACAGCTAGGTGCTTCGTTTAAATGATGATGAAATACAGTGCATGTTCTCTGATTGCATCCCATCTTTTCTTCCCAGCGCATGATTGCCAACACTGTCAGGACGGTGAAATTCTGCCGAAGCCAATCTTTCAGTAAGTGTTTTACAACATCTGCACAGTCAGCATTATCATCAGTAGTTACAGTAATTGTAACTAATTCTGTGTGTACCAGAATTGAAAAGCCTGGTTTCCAGTGATTCTTCCATGTTTGGATCCTCCGATGTTTCACAGAGTGAAATATCCTTCAGGGAGCTCTAACAAGCTCCTCCATCTCTTCTCCAAGCATGTGAAGGACCTAAATATCTGTGAGGTCTCTACACATTAGAGTCAATTGAAATTAGCCTCTGGGTCCAGGAGTGGTTGAAATAAGGCTGGCAGACAGCAGCACACAGATGCATGCAAGATACTGGCTTGGATAAACCCTGGTTTTATAGGAAACCAGGCCAGGAGCATGACGTTTATAAATGACATAACTGCATAAGATGATGAACTTAAAACCTGTTTGTCAGTATAATTACCAGAACTTATTTGAGGCCTCACAGCAGCCTTCCTCGTTCTCAAAGAACAGAATAAATAATATAACACAATATATTTTTATAAAAATAGTTTCTATCTGTGTCAAAGCTTAACTCCAGAAGATCAAGTTAAGGGAGCTTTTTTTTTGGTTCTCCCACCACCAAGGTTTTTCTGGCTATTATCTTTTAATTTTAATGTATTGAGCACTGGTGAGACCTCCACGTATTTAGAAATGGAAGTGGATTTTCACTATATATGATACAGCAAACTGTCAGTATATAGAAGTACCATATCTGAATCCCATGCTTTTTATGTGTGTGTATGTGTATTTATATACAGTAGGTGCTTCAATATCTTTCTTTTAGAGAAGTTTCAGTACCTAACATGTATTTCATAAAATTGTAAGCTATTCTGTGTGAGGCCAAAGATACTCGGATTTTAACTCGTAATTGTTGGAGTAGGTATAATGCGATGGTGTTAAGTAATGTAAACAGGTAGGAAATTTTGAGGCTTGAAAGGGGCAGCCATTAAGCACCACAGTGTCACAAATACTTAATACTGAGCTGGAAATGGGAATGTTTCATGGAAGGAGGCTTAAATCAATTACATAGTTTTGACTCTGTGCGAAAGCTGCTGGTTCAAAAGCAGATGGGCAGCTTTGAGTCGTAGTAGTCAGCCGTATAATTTATAGCTATTGACTAGTAAGGTGATGTATAAAACTGTAACCAAGGGCCATCAATTTGAGTAAATGTAGCCAAGGATGTCTGAGAGAAAAAGCTAATTTGTGGGGGTACTAACCAGAAAGACTATCAGATATGGAGGAAAGGTTTCAAAGACAGCGATTTCTAAATATTTTCTTTTTAACTCACCAGGATCTGGTGTTTCCTGTGACAGCTTGTACAGAGTTACGCATTCGGTTCAGGCATTTGTTCGTTTAAGTGTATCAATCCTACATCATTTCTCTTTCACCAGATCCCGACGCAGCCCTAACTAATAAGAACCATCAGGATGTTCGGAGCTATGTGCGGCAATTAAATGTGATTGACAACCAGAGAACTTTATCACAGATGTCTCACCGACTAGAACCGCGTCGAGCATAAACATTTGAAGCAATGATGAGAAATGATCTTTTATCCTGTCAAGGTCACTTAGTTAAGAACTTCACTTTCTCTGCTACTGCACTGCCACTACAAAAATAAGCAAAAACATATTCTGAGGTCTTAGGCAATGCACAATGTACCAGCCTGTCAGAGAACTGTGGCTGAGGAAGAATTTATGCACTGCAGGTGAACGGGTGGCCATGTTGTGACCTGTTAACTCATTGTAACGAGTAGTAAATGATTTCTCATATGGATTTAAAAAAAGCAAAAGATAAAGTAGAACAGTTAGTGAAAAATGCACAAAAAGCTTCTAACAATTCTAAGGGAGGGAGTGTTCTCTCCCTAATTACAAATCTGTATTTTATGATTTATTCTCCAGGTGATCATCAGCTTAGCTTGCCCAGCTACTGTTGACCTCAGTAGAAGGTGTACGTAAGCAGCTGATGAAAGAGTGTAGGTTTGAGAGAGGTCCAAGGAATAATTCCATTCAGAGAAGACTTACAAATATTTCCATTTGAAATAAAACAGATACTAAAAAACATTTCTAATCTTAATCATACTGCCTACTGCTGCAAGCAGTGTGGCTATTTCAGGACTGACAGGACTGAAAACATTTTGAATGATGAATAGATTAATCTGTGTTTACATTTTACTTCTTTTTTTAAACTACCAATCAGGTTTTTACAAAATTCCGTTAAGATAGTAAGGTTGTCGAAATCCATAGCATAAAGGTAGCAGAGGACTGGTTCAAAAAGAGCACAATATGCACAAATGGATTTCAAGAGAATAATTTCCTGGACATTAAAACTGTAAACTTCAGCTATAATTAATTGTGGCTGGTTAACACGTATTTTCTGGTCTTAAGCAAATATCTTAATTTTCAGCCAATTGTTTTGCACTTTCAATAGACTGTAAATAAATGTTAATTCATTATGTTCTAGAATACTTATTTATGTAATAGCTATTGTGCCAAAATAATTCAGTTTTATTTATTTTGTTAAGCATGTTATGAAAGTGCAGCTTTTTGTCTTTCTACTTTGTGTGCATTTTACATGTAGGAATTATGTGATGTATGTTTGCTGTAAATAACATGCAGTACCTTATTAAATGTAATTGCCGGAAAGGTTTAGTCACGGGCCTTATTTGCACTTTCAGCTTCATCCCTGCATGAATACTGATGCTGTTAACTGGCTGATACAGCAAACTGCGCTGGTCATACGCTGGGCCTCAGAACCGCAGCTGGCCAGCATCCACGGGATGAGCAATTTAAAGCCCGTCAGATCCATCCCTGCCACGGCGCATGACAGTCGCGCAGTGAGGTAACACTGCAGTTTCATTAGCTGGTTCCCTTAGAGTTTCTTAGGGTGCTCCCTCCCCTCTGAAGATAGGAAACATTTCAACTGGAAGGGTGTCAATGAGGAAGGGATGTATTCTGACTGACTGGTCCTGCTGGGTCACGATGTGAGTGCTGAAGGTTACCTCACCTTGGACAGGGCTTTACCTCAGGTTAGCCAACTCGAGCTGAGGCCTTGGCTGTGTGGCACGCGAGAGGCCACTGGCTGCGGTCACCTCAGGGAGGCCTGGCAGGTCCTGCAGCCGCAAGGGGAGAGGTGATCTGGCCCGTACCCCTTCTGTGCCGAGGTCAGTTGGGCTCGCCCGAATGCCCTCGGGACGGCTGCACGGCAGCCAGGCAAGCACTGGTGGTGGCCAAGTGCGCGCCAAGGGAATGAGGACGTTCGAGTGGCAACGGTCTGCCCTACTGCACCCACACCGGCTCTGCTCTGCGAACCCGGGTGTCATTAAACCGATTAAGCCTGAAATTAGAAGATGCAACTATTATCTCATACTTAAGCTTCAGAGATGACCTCATTGATAGAGGCCACATTTTGCCTCAGACAGAGTATACTTTTCTTGGCATTGACTAGGACTGTGTGGAGTCAGTATACACATAAAGATTTCTTTTATCTATAAAAATAATTACATCCTTTTAGTCAAAACATAAATTGTGCAAAAGCTGAGAGTCACCAGAGAAATGCTGACACATAGAACCACTATCTGCTCAGTACCTGCACCCTGCGAAGGAAAGAATTACACAGTTAAGAAATATTCTGCAGCATGATGAAATAATTTATTTTAACTTTGCTGTCTGACTAGAAGTTCAGGATGATTCAGAGGAAAACCAGCTAATAACATAGAGACTAATTTGTGTCATCTTATTTCAAGTGAGAAATATTTCTTATTTCCATTTGTACTGCTCTGTGAATATACTTCATATGGCTTTTTCAGATACAGAATCTTCCCAGAAGCAAAGTATGCAGTAAAATAAACTACAGGGACACAATTATTTCAAAAGATGTTTTTATCTTTACAATCAATTTATAACATTTGTGAGTTCATGATTTTATTTGTTCCAGATTTGTTCCTATTGTTTGGACTTTCATTTATTTCTGTGTTAACTGGTTTATAAAGCTGCCAAGTTTCAGCTTGGCTCTGCACATCAACTGATTCTTCATCCGTTTAGTATGTTTTTATCCCCTTGGTTTATTCTGTTATTCCTTAGAACCTCTAACTGTTTTACTTATTTGTTGCCAGTCTCTATCGTAAAGATATATCCTGGTGATACAAATAGAGGTTTTATGGCACCTCCGTATCAACAAATGAATGCAGTTTACCTACTCAATGAAACTGGTGTCTGGCAGTTTTTTAATTTTCCAATAAAGGGTGCTGTGTAAATAACAAGTGTTGCTATCTCTGTATCTAACTCATTCAAGTAGCTCAGATAGTTGCTATGGTGCTGATCACGGTCTTCATACCTAGAGATTAAACACATAAAGCTACCTTCTGGCTCTGGGATCCATACTGGGCTGCTCTCGCTCCCTGTGTTGACTTTACAACAGGGAGGCAGCTGTCGGTATATTGCTCTTGCTGTATGAAGTTGAAGCGACTTGCAATAGTGTGAAGAAGGAACAGGAACTCCGGAAACACTGAAATGGCAAAGCGCCCGTGCTGCCTTCACCCGGTGCTTGCAGCTGCGAGTCACAACTTCATCCTGCTTCGGTGAGGAGACACCCCTTGCCTGCTGACTCTGGGGCCGGGCTGTAAGCCTGGGTCGGGTGCTGTGCCAACACAGCCAAGCCAAAGGGGGTCAGGCGATCCCCAGTGCTGCACCGCTCGTGGTCCATACAGCTTCTTTAGTCGCAGCACTGGGCCTGATTTTGGCCCATGCCAACTAGCACCGCATGAGTGTCCAGCCGTTCTTTGTGGGGGGGCACGCACCAAGGAGCACCTCCAGGGGAAAATACAGACAAGCCTGCCCAGCCTGTCTCCATCCCTGCCCCACAGTCCTCCAGCGGGACGTAGGATGCTTCACACCATCACACCCGCTTCCGCAAACAGCATGCACACTGCAGCACAGCCCCCTCCTTATTTCAGCACTGCAGACTGAAAACACATAAACCTGCTCAAAGTCATGACCGTGCCTGAGGGTCGCGGGCCGTGCAATGCCGATATGGCTGGCCCGTGCTACGCCGATACGGCTGGCCCGTGCTACTTAGCTGCGGGCCCCAGAGCCCCGTCCCTGTTTCTTTACTGGCAGAGTCATGGCTGTAGTTTTTAGACAAGAGGTGACCGGGAGGCAGTGTCCACAATAAACATCCACTGCTGGGGACCACAGAGCTGGGATGGTGACACCCTGGGCGTTTTGAGAATGTAGTGCATTACAGGGTTCCACTGCCGAGGTGGTTTTTTGCTCAAGCAGCAGCACAGAGCACAAACACCTCTATCCAGGGCGACAGAGCCGGCACAGTCGCAGGGTACAGCCCTCCCCTACCCTGGCGCATTTCGCTATCATTGCTTTGTTAGGATTTGCTCTTTTTCTCGATGACCGGCCCCGGGGCTGGCCATCCATCACTAGCCAGTGCCAGGGAACAAAGGTTAAAACCAGGGAGGCTGAATCCAACATACCAGGAGGCTACAACTGTTTGGTAAAGGCAGGATCCGCAATATTTTCCCCAGAAGTCTCGTTCAAGTATAATCAGCCACAAAGACGTGATAGTGCCAGATAAAGGGGTTCAAATGTACTTGCAGGACTTGGCAGATGGAGGGTTGGAGTTTTTCCTCCTAAGGAAAATGCTGTAAAGGCACACAGCCTCTGCAGACCATGTACAAAGAGAGAGACAGAGACAAAAAAATTCTGCTTTTCAAAGCGACATTGGCAAAACCACCTTTTAAGTACAAGGAGTTTAAATACAATTTAGAAATCTTACAAAATAAGTTACCAAGAAATCAAAACCTGCAGGGGTACCAAAAGAGATAACGAATTTTGGTTTAAAAAAAAAAAATTAACAACATGTAACGACAGAAAATTATAAGTCTAAATTGTTAACATAGCTTCTTAGTAAGGTCAACTGCATAATACACAGTACCTTAACCTCTTCCAGCAATTTTTAAACACCACGCAGCTTAAATAGACTACTTCTGAATTCAGCGGTATTTCTTCTGGGAGCTCTGAATGCAAATCAAGAGGTAATAGTGGAAGAAAATTAAAAGATGTGCTATTCTCATTTCATTTTTTGTACTGATAATAAGGAAAGCAGCACAGAGAGTGATATGGCAAAGTGAACCTCTAACTTGAATAGCTTTTCTTTCACCGTTAATCTGAAATGCATTACACCCTGCCTTTTCAAATAATCATAATGTTCTTTACTGTAGCCTGCATTAAAGTTTAGCAGGCACAAGCAGCAGCTGTCACCAGAGGTCACAGTATTAGCAATCAAAGAAAATAATGACCAGATTAAAGAGTTATCATTAAAATTACTAAACCAGAAACTTCTATAGCAGCCTACCTTCACCTGGAGCACAAACAGCCGGTGCAGCCCTTCCTCCAGGGCTGCAGCTGCGCCCAGGGAATCCCCGCCACCCTCGGACGTCTCCCCGCGGCGGTGCCGTGGGGCTGGCTGGCCCTCTGCGGGGGTGATGGCACGGCCGGCCTTAGCGGCCAGAGTGGCCCCTAACCCCTCCGCCTCCCCTGGGAACAGGCACTGCTGCCTCGAACCAGCCCCCGCAGGAGAGGGAGCTCCCTGACACGGCTGGTGGCTAAAGCCTCGTCTCCAACTTCTCACCTGGAGTGCGTCGCCCGAGCACTGACCTACGTGCCATCCAACAACACCTAAGACTGGCTCTTTCTTCATCTGCCCTGTGCACTGCTTTAGCAATAAAATACAGCTCTCATACAGCATCTAACTACAGAAAAAACTTGTAAATTCATAAAATAACATCATTCAACCACGGTCTCGGTGCTTTTGACTAAGGTGATGGGGGACTATAGTAAAAAGGAAGATTCTTATAATTAAAAGGGCAAAATAGCACATACAGCTACAGAATCTACCATTCATATCTAACTGCTGAAGGATGTTTCACAGAGGGTTTGTTTTTAATAGGTTTGGCACTCAAAGGTAATTTGTGAATTCAAAATAAACTCAGAAAACTACATGAAAATGCATAAAGAACGCATAATTACTGACACAAATTGGAATATTTTTCTTGGAAACTCCATGTAATAAAAGTGTGACACACAGGGCTACTAGTAAAAGGCTGACCTTTAATTCCTGGCCCTAATCCATTTGGGTCAGAGTGACAAAAAGCAAAGCCTTTGTCACATGGCAGGGGTCAGCCAGTCGCGTTTAATTTTTTTCCTCTTTTTGCTTTCAAATGCAAATAAAGCACATTACAATGAAAATAAGGATTGTAAATGAATAACTCAATTAAAGGAAATTTACATAAAGATACGTAGGCGAGAGGTGACAGTAGATACTCCCAACATCCTAACAGACAATAATCCATTTCTTAATCAACTTCTGTCAATAATCATAAGCTTTCCGCTCTCCATGGTTTCCTCATTATAGCACCACCTCTTGTGTTTTTAAATAGTTCTTTCCTCAGATGCCGTCCGAGCCAGCCAGTGAATCCGCTAGCTGCGTTTGCCCACTCTTTGTGGTGTTTCACAGGTGTACGTTATTTCTGCGCAGGAGTACCGTCGGCAGCATTGTGGATGTTCTCAGATAACAGGGAGCCAGTGTTGCCTTGGGTTTTCTTTAGAACTCCTCATTCTCAGTAGGACTGACCCTCGAGGGCTGCGGTACTGGCAGGCTGCTGCCTAGCTCTGTTTGAATACTAGAGTTTCCTTCCATTTGTAATTCCTGCCCTAATCTTTCTCCTGTTCCAGCTGTCTGGCATGCAACTCCTTTGTGATGCTCCTCATCAGTTAGTGCCTTTGCCAGAAACTGGCTAAAGGTTTGCACAGATTTCCATCCCCCACCCCCGTCACAACTAGCCATTGCTAATGGTGTGCTGATGTTGGGGGGGGGGTCAATCACCTTCTTTTTGGAAACACAGGCAAAGGTACTGAGATGATATAGCTAAACAGATTTATCTAGAGTAAGGGCTTTTCTGAGACAGTCTAATATTAGGGACATTTTCTAGCTTTATCTCATCTCTAAATCCAAAGAGAAAAAGATGTGATCTTCAATAGATATATTTGTTTCTAATTAATATAATCTGAATTAAAAAAGCAGCAAAAAATCTAAGCTACTAATACTACAGTACATCATTAAAAGGAGCTCATACTTTCTTTTTAGTTCACACCGATTCCCTGTCGACGGTGGCCAAAGTTTTCGCGATTTCAGTGGCTGCCTTCACTTTCCAAGAAAGGTAGATGTACTAAATAGTTAGGTATTGTGTAGTTTGAATAAAGAAAATAACATATGATGCTTTAAACCAGCTGTTGAATGTTCTGTGTTGTCATCTACCCTTGGTGGTCCTCAGAGGTGGAATTGTGCCTGCCTCTCCCGACTCCCTACGACTCAGCAACCTACTGGAAAAAAAACGATGAGGGAAATGAAGAGACTGTTGCTTCAGTGGAGCTCACAGTAGTGCGGATTAGAAAACACAAACGGGCACAGCAACAATAAATTCAGTACGGCTTTGAAACAAAGAAAACAGCGTTAAGCCATATTACATTTTAGAGAAAAAAAGGTGCCGAAATTAAAACAACAAATTAAGTCTGTTGGACCGCAAAATTTAATATAAGAAGGAGTATGAGCTATATATATATATAATTAAAAGTATGTAATGAAATGGTAACTGAGCAGAGTACTAGGGAGTGGATTACAGCTGAGTATAATGATCAGCTAAAAATTGTGGTGCCAGTAAAAGATAAGAAAACCATTCTTGTAAAACAATCAGGAAATGTATTTCTTGTTAATATTTTGCCATCTCATTGCTATCTCATTATTAATTATATTGACATTTTTGTAGAAGTTATATGTGCTTTTATACTGCATACATGCCAGATCAAAAGACAAATAGTGTACAAGCTGTAGCCTGCCAGTTCTGAAAACCATTGTGCACAAAGCAGGTATCTGATCCACATGTAAAATGCCCGTCACACACAAGCTTCTCTGCTACATGAGTGCCTGTATTTTATCATTCTAGTCTGTATTTAATCATTCTGTGCTTAATAATTATTCCATAATTCGTATTTCTAATAATATATATTTATAATTTTATGTTAAATATACCATATAGGCACTTTCACAAACTCCTCCTTTTTCTCTCTAATACAGAAAACAGAGGAGAAAACAACAGCAGAAAAAAACAGCAGTTGTGTGGGTTTAAGAGACATATGACAGTTGGTACGGGCTCGATCTTTCTTCATTCCTCATGAAAGTCAAGAACTAGCCGCTCACCACAGCACACCAAAGACTGGGCTGCTGAAGCAAACAGGAATCAGCCCCGGCTACGTGGGCACGGGGGCTGCACACAGAATCAGATGGTTGGTGTTTGGGGGTGCACAGGCACCCCTTCATTTGCAGCAGGAAAGGTGAGATTGCCTCTGAGCCAAATCCAAAGGCAATTCCTCAGATCTACCACTTGCTAGAGCTCACTGACTCCATCTCTCACACAGACTAAATGCAGCAAAATTTGGCAAGCAGTACCACACAAGTTCTCTTTAATCATGAAACAAACCCTGCTAGTTATGTTTTGGGGTGTAACCACGGAGGTGTGTGGTTGCAGCATACCTGGACATACCTGCATGAACTTCAGGCTGGACAGTGCAAGCAAAAATAATGATGCAGGGAGGGTTTTCAGGTGAGCCACTTGTGAACCAGTTCCAGGTCACAAACCTGATGGCATAAAATTAGCACTACCATATTGTTACTGCCATTGTGGCTCAAACTAGCTAAACACTAGCGTCCACTGGTGCTACATCTTCTACTGCAACGTGTGTACAACCTTTCATTCTAGTCTGTCCCAGGCACGAGCCCCACCATGTTTTCTGGCCAGTGTTTTAGGCTGGGAACGGAGGCATGCCGTATCAGCCAGAGAAGCAGAAATGCTTCAAAGAAACTTCAGTACTAAGCCTGAGCTGAACTCTGAGCTAGTCTAGGAGAATTGAAAAATGTGGAGCAGGCGTCCACCTCCAAATTATCTGTGTCTAGACTTTCATGTACAGTTTAAGCTGGCATAAACCTTTCCTACTGGTCAAAAAGCACTTCCGCACTCCGTTCCCTTTCAGCTGCCCGTACCACCATTGCTCTCCTCCTGCCTTTGCACTGGCACGAGTCTTTGTGCAACCGCCCGATGACCTGCATGCAGATCTGGGTGAAAACTGACTGCTTTTCCCCGCGGTAGCTTTGCCTCTGCAGCCCGATTCACCATGCAGCCGTGCAAAATCCGCGCTGGCAGACGCTGAGGTGGGCAGCGCAGCGGCAGGAGCAGGGCTCGCCAGGCAGGGAGAGGTGTGACTGCTGCTTTTGGCAGGCAGGGTGATTTAAGCCACCTGGATGTATGCATGAAACTATATTTTCCATGTTGAAAGGAGGTGAGATGTCATCACACACCCAGTGTGGCAATGAGATGTAAGAGACAATTCATATGAATCCTTTCAACTCTAAAATTGAGTTAAAAGTCGCAAGAGCAGCCTTTATCCTTTGCCAACTGTTGTGGCTTAAAATTACTTCTGTTAGCTTTTAAATGTTTTCTTTTTCTGCCTGTTCCACATAAACTGAAGAAGCCTGAGACAAGGATCAAGTTCTCCGCAGCTAACTCCGAGTTTGCTGCCTCACAAAGTGAGGGGAAAACATACTGCCATTTGTTGGCTGTTTTACATGATATAATGACCGCCCGGGAAATTCCAATTACTCTGGTTTCTGATCTTTTCTAGCTATTTTTTTAATTCTCATGATAATGTAAAAAAAACCTTGAAAAAACCTGAAGACTCACTAGCCAGAGGGCAGAAAGAATACAACCCCCCAAGTGGACACCTAAAACCCTATAGTACGTCCAGCTTCACGACAGTGTACCCCTGGGGTTGGACAGTCCTCACACAAGCTCCTTTGCTTTTGCTCTCTTGCCCTCTAATGGAATAAGTGCAATTCCATGTCTTAAACAGTGCCATGTTAACACGGTGCCTGATGCAGCCTCTGCACTCCTGCTCCTGGAGTAGGAAATATTAACCATCCCCTTGTTTCTCATGCACTGCTGAAATAGCTTATTTCTGCTTGCAACCAGGGCCTAAAGTCAGACATAATAAATTCCAGCTCTGCAGACACACAGCCCTGGACAAAAAGTGTGGACAAAGCGCCCGAGGCGAGAGACCTCTGGATGCAAACGCTCTCTGAAGCAAATGCCAATGAATCAAGTGATTTAACATTTAAATAGATTTTAAAATCATTTGACTAATTGGCAATTGCCTCAGACAGGAAGGATAAACATGTTAGTCACAGCATTTAAGAGGCTCAGTATGTGGCATCCCTCCTCCAGAGCATGAGTTTCATGTGATTTCCATTTGATAGTTGTGCTTTCTTTTAAAACCTGGCACCTTTGATTGACTTTGACTGGAGACTTCTCCAGGCTCACCGGCAGATGAGTTCATCATAAAGCTCAAGCACTCTTGGATCAGGCAGACAGTGCCTGAACGTGCCAGGTTCTGGGGAAGCCAGGGCACGCCGACCTCCTTCATGGCTTGTCCTGGCAATGCTGAGCCGGCCAGATAGGTGGAAGGGTGGTCACCAGTGCCTGCTTTCTGCCTTTCTTACCAACTTCATGTACTTATTGCATCGAGTACTTAAGATCCTGCTGAATTTTACTCCAGTAAGTTATCATGGCTTGGTGAAATAATGTGTCTTATTTTATGCCCAGAAACGTAGGCTTGTACTCCACTGTTTTAACTGTTTTTCACCTTCCCTCGTGACAAAATAACACACCTTGGGGGAAAGCCTCTGATGTTCATGAAACAATTGTATTTGACTCATCAGTAAAGTGTTCTTCCATTATTCACCTCGATACCATACATCTTAGTGATGTACAATTAGATATATGATTCAGTGCAATGCTGCACACCTCTTTGTGATTCACTGTGCTACACAGCTGATTTTTATATGGCAGATCTACACATACATACAACAATAGCCAAATATGAAAGATAACGAGGAGCCAAGATTCTCCAGTGAATGCAAACCCACAGTATACAGACACGGGCAGGTGAGCTGGGGAGTGTGGTGTAAAGCGGTGATGAGCGTTGGATCTCACACGATACTGATACGAAACGTGTACTGTCACAGCCACGTGATGTGAAAATCAGCAGAAAAACTGTTTGCCCCCGAGTCTTTTGAGTCACTTCCTTTAAGCGTGACAGCTTATTTTCAATTTGCAAAAGGTTTTCCACAACAGTAGAGTACCGCAATGCCATTAAAATGTTTGGGTAAGGAAGAGTCCGTGTGGCTTCACAGGGTGGTGGGTTGTCTCTCTGTTGTCCTCCGGACCTGGGGTGACCATCCCAAGGGCAGCTGGGGAACATGGAGGGGGGACCAGAGGTTTGCACTTGCCAGTCAAGGCCTCGTCTTCTTCCACATTCCTAAAAGGAAGGCTGGCTGTAGTGGCACAATGTTCCCTCTTCCTCCTCCTGGGGAGCTCCAGACCCCCTTACCGACCCACACTGACTACACGGCAGCTTGGCAATCCCAGGCGACACCAGCCCTTAAAGGGTGTTGCTGCTTGTGGTAACGCCATCCCAGTGCTGGTGGCACAATAACAATGAAGCAGACCTTTCAAAAATTACCATCACTGGTCATTTTGGTAATCGTTTTAGAAAAAAATTAGTCAGATTGCCTGTCACTGAAGCAGCAGCAGCCCTGGAAAGAAGAAACTTCTGCCTCCAAAGCCGCCGCCATGGCAGCACAGCATCCTGCCGTGACTCCCGCCCTCCACCTGCGAACGGGGGAGTCTGTTCTCACAGACTGAGAACGGCCTGGCTGGCAGGCCCTGCTCAGTACAGAAGGCTCTTCCTAAATTCGGTGTGGTTAACCAACAAGCAGACACCCTGCCTCAGTCAAAGGCCATCCTCTGGTCAGCCCCAAGCCGTCCACGGAGCCAACGCTCCATCCTGCTCACCTCATGCCAGCCCCACCACAGCGGCTGATGCTCCAGGCAGGGGTATGCAGGCCAGGAAGGGCCAGGCGCCCCGTTACTCATCAACGTGTCGGGACGGGGGCAGTGGGCGTGTGGCTCTCCTCAGCCGCCGCCTCACGCACCCTCGGCCGGGGCG
>VWZZ01000295.1:517186-545241 GCA_013399095.1 Psophia crepitans | reverse complement strand
CGTGCGAGCCACCCATTACCCCTCCATCCAGCGTGCGCGGCTGCGAGCTGTAGCGACAGAGCTGTCGGGAAAGCCGTGGATCGTTACTCTTTCTAAATTCCAGAAGCCGAAATGATTTGAAAGCACTGGATTAACTGGGTCCCTGCCTGAAAACATCATAGCTTTCCACTGGGGGCATGTGGTTAGGTGTTTTCAGGACTTTACCCTGAAACTGTCACTCTTCAGAAGCCTACTTGTTTTACCTGTCAGTAGTGCGCTTCGCGTACCGGTGGCGTTGTGTGGGTAATGGTAACCCTGGAGAGCCCGGCTGGCTGAGGAGGAGAAGGCAGAAACGCTGACAAAGCCAGGGCCTGGGTCCTGCGGTCGTGCCTGCGCGAGGACCGAGCGGCTCCGCGGGCCAGGGTGCAGGTTTAGCTGCCTTGTCTTTCGCGTGTGTTGTTGCGTGCGTCCTCCTGGCAGGCATCACTGGCGAGGTAGAACGTACGCGAAGTGCGCAGCTTAGGTTTTCTCTGAAATAAAATGTTTTCTATTTGAAGTGAAGCCTTCAGACCCTTCCATCTCTGCCATTGATACAGCCTGGGTTGAAAATAGTTCTTTTCCTGAAGTACTCAAACTGCTTAGGCTGAGGTGAGCTCTTTTTCCGTAGCACTGGTGGTTATATAAATTAAAATAAAATTAGAAATGTTATTAATGGAAGTTATGCAGAATTCTTAGGTTGTGACAAAGGACAGGCTCAGATGTTGTTGGTTCTGTAACTAAGGTAGGCAGAGCCGTGCCTCCAGTCCCACTATCTGCAGGGCTGCTGCTCAGTCTGATTGAGAAAGTTTAGGAATTGTAGGGGTTGTTGACTTTATTTTAACTTACTGGGAGATTAGAAGATTAGGATATATTTAATTTGGAGGCATGCTTGGAGTTTGTTTGCACCTTATCCGTCAGCACTTCTTGATAGGATTGAAGGATTTCTTATTTATAAAAAATTCTTTCTGCAGTGTCTCTTGTAGCTCACTGACACTGTAACTCCTTTTCTGTCTTGACAAGGTAGTGGTTATCCATGTTTTGGCATTTGAGAATAGATTTTTTGTTGGGCTTTTTATGTTTGTTTTTGGTTTTTTTGGCTTTTAAAAGTCTAAATAAGTATGGTGCTGCAAAAATCCAGGTTTATATGCTGAAGGACTGTAGGCCATGTTGGATACAAAGGATGATTTGGGTCTAAAAATGGATGGTCAAAGATCCTGAAAGCAAATGGGCCGTTTTGCCAAATAAGGAAACTTGGCACATTCTGCTGTGTATTTTAAGATAGCACAAGTGTAGTGTGCTACTACTTTATTGGCAATATGTTGGCAGCATGCCTTCCTGAAAGAAGCACTGAATCCTGCTTCGTGGAACCGCACAGTGAAGCGAGGGCAGCAAGTTGCGTGGTTGTTCTCTTTAATAAATTACAAAGAGTTTTCCTGAAGTTACTGAATATTTAAGCAACATCAGATGCACGTGCAAGATGAGGGATGCAGTTTTCAGTTCTGCAACCACGCACTAAGCAAGATATGAGTTGCAGTTACTGTGCAATTCATGGGAAATTCTTTCCTGCCTCCTGTCTCTAACTTGCAAGTCCCTCAGTGGAAGCTCTCTGTACTCTGGGAGCAGTGGCTGAATGACAAATAGTAGGGTCTTCTGGCCTGTGCATGGAGTACAGCAGAGAGCTGGGCCTGGCGGCACTTCCCCTGCAGCACAGGCTGGTTTTTGGGGAGCGGGGTTCTTCCAGTGTCACTGTGCTAGGATGCAGGGCAGGCTGCAGCAGGGTCGGTTTGCAGCTTGGGGATTCCCTCCCCTTGGGAGGGTTTGGGGGCAGCAGCAGGCGTGGGACCCCAGCAGGGTCCTGGGGAGGGACCTCCGTGCCGGTTACTCCCCCAAAATGCTGTAATCACAACAAGCCAGTGGTGGCGGATGGTTTCCTACACCGAGCACTTACTACTGTACTGAACGGACCTTGTGGCTTAATAGCTTGCTCCAAAGTGACTCTGCATAATAGAGTCCTGACATGTTAAATACTAGCGTTAAATAATAACTCGACACGTTAAATACTGCCAGTGCTGCTCAGATCTGGATTTGGGGGTTTTTTTTGGTGTCAAATGAATAGCTTCTAAGAGCATGTTCAAATAAGTTGTTACGAGAAAAAAAAAACCAAAATAGGAGAAGACAGAGATGTTTCGGCATGATTACAAGCTGATGTTAACTATTAGTAATAAAACAGAAGGAAAAAGTCGTCATTGTCGTCCTCCCAAGATCCCATAGGAATAGTTGAAATAACCAGCAATTGAGTTATTTCTTCAAATACCTGTCATTCACTGCTTCTGAACTGTCACGTTTTCATTTCATCAACAACAAGCATCAAAGTCAGTCAACATGGTGTTCCCCACTCCGACATGACGGCAGTGGTTAAACACGCAGAACTGTGTCAGCGGGGAAGGAAGGTGCTGACGCCAAACCTTCGTTACGCTGCGTGCGGGGGAATTGCCGTGAAGTCCCTGGCCCCGAGCCTGGAGACCCTGCTGCAGAGGACTGCTCTCCTGACCACGAAGGTGTAAGATGCAAAGAAGTGCCACGTGTTGTTGGAATGATGCACTTGTTTTGGATGCATGTGTGAAAGTGTGGACTTTAATGAAATACCTGATGATTTTTTTTTCCTTAACCGATGTTATAAACTCAGATTAAGTATCTTTTAAAACAGGATGACAAGTTAATAACTGTGTGTGGATCTGTCACATGCAGTTGTTACTCTAAACAGTTGTTTTCTCAAACATAACAAAGGGATTGATCTGTCTAATTGAGGATTAACTGCCTTGCATCTGAAAACATGGGGTAATATTTGAACAGGTCTGTTCTTTCATCTAGAAGGAAGAAACTGTATACCTAACTTAGAGTGTCATTAATTACAGATCTCTAAATACAGAGTGGCCCGATGTAAATCTCCTCTACTTTCTCTGGAAAAAAACAATCTGGAAGAACTTGACACCAATCAATGAATCGTTCTTTACATTGTATTACTTTATTGTGTGCTGGTTCCTATAGCATCTGCAGCTGGTTGACTGCTGAAGATAAATCTGAAATTGGGAAAGCATTAAAAGAATGAACTGTAGCTTCTGCAAATGCTTGTGTGCAGGGCACGACATTGCGATTGTGTAGATGTTTAGGTAAAGTTTTAAGCAGCAAGGAGGACACATCAGAAAAGTAGTCACTTGACAAATACAGGTGTCTGCTGTGTGTGTTGTACCATCTTGAGGTCTGTTTTCTGTGAAATCTTGGAATAACATCTTGTTTTATGCTAGCGTAACTTTCAGAAGTCAAATAATTTACTTGTTTATATGGATGGTTTAGTTCTTCTGGGTGAATGATAATTTAAAATAATTTGGCAGCTCTTTAGAACTATTGAATTCAGATAGCGAAGGCCAGAGATACTTGTTTCCTGTGATGTATTGTTCTTTTCCCTTGGTTTTCTGTGCCTTCTGCCATCCCAAAGGCAACCATCTGTTATCAGCTGTTCACACTTTCCTGTTAAATTTATGGTCCAGTTGGTGCATATGCTTTTGCCTGTGAGTAACATTACTCTTCTGAATAATTCTCTTGTCAGTAAGGAGATTATTCACTGAAGCATAATTATCCACGTGCATAACTGTGTGCGGGGCTGTGGCCTTATACCGTGAGATCTCTGGGTTGGGAAGCTGACCCATTTTATTTGTCTGTAGAGTGTCCCATATGCTTGAGACACCATGTATACAGCGGTAACTTGGAGCAACTGCTGAAGTACACGAGGCAAACGAGCTTTTGTTTCTGAAGGCGTGCTAAGTAAGCAGCACTGGCAAAGACAAAAAAAGTTAAAACTGGCTTCGGTGCCCTCCTGACTTGCCAGAGTGACCAATTTCCTTTCCCTTGAGCTTTCTCTAAAGAAAATGCATGCAGGGCGGTGCAAAAGATGACTCTGTGATGGCAGGAAATCTAACGACAACAGCGACAAGGTTAAAACAAGAACAAAAGGTCAGCAGAAGAGTTCAGACGCTTGTATCAGGGAAGGAGCTGGCAGGGTACTGGATGAATGGACTTGACTTAACATCCCACAATCCCACAGTTAACCCTTGCTCCGACTTGCAGGGCTGCGGAAAGAGCATTCGTGTTCCCTCACCAAGAGCTTTGCAGGCCAGCTGTCTGCAAAAGGTGTGTTCGAAGCTTGCGCCCCCCTAAGTTGCAGTGTCTTCTGTAAACATAGTAAAGCTGTGGCTGTCTGGTCAGCGCTTGCCTTTACCCTTGTAAGTGGGGAAAAAGATGCAAAACGAAGCAGTTAGTTTCAGAAAAGGCTCTATGTTACCTTATGCAATATGTAGAAAAAATGTTGGTATCTTCATCTCTCATTTGGAGAATAGCTGCAACTAAATCATGCCAGAAATTTCTGGTCACATGATATATCAAAATTTTAATGAGATTAGCTGCACCATCAGGAGAGCTAGGGATGAAAACAGAAGAGACCGGGAGGAAGGGTGTTTGGGAGTTGGCAGTGCTGGGTGCATTTCCCAGGCACGAACAAGATGCAATGTGTGGATTCCATGGAGAAAGCCCTATGGATTGGAGACCCGCAGAAGGCATGTTTTGTTCTGGTACTATAGTTAGAGGAGTGTAATTGGGGATGTAATTTTAACCAGCAATCCAAAATCTCTGTGTCTGTTTTTGGCTTGTTTTTTTTTTCAGACCCATCTCTTTCATTTTATGCTGATAAGTTTACTTTCGTTAGTTGTGAGTAAAGTAACTTTTGCTGGTAATAAAACCATTTTGTCTACACTGGTGCATCCGAAACGATCCTGCTGCTGGCTTGCAGATGCTTCTGGAGGATGCCGTGTCCTGCAGTCCCACTAAGGACCTGAGCTTTCCTGGTCTTACATCACCAAAAAAAAGAAAACTGAAATTAGGTATTTTTCATGCATTTAGGTGATAGCGTTTCTTGAAATTAGCTATGGGCATAACCTTTATCGCTGTGAAATCTCTGAGAAGGACGTTCTGTTCTGCTGGCAGGAGACATGGGATCGTCTCTTGAAACTGCCAACACCAACCTTGGCATGGGCTGCAGAATTTAACATATTGTAACCCAGATTAATTACCGTGTACTTGTGCTTTGTTATAACATGCAGACAGAACTGAGTCACTCGAGAAGAGACTTTTGCCATGGCCAGGTTTTTCCACATCCTTGCGCAAAGCGCCCCAACCTCGCCCCGAGCGCCGGCAGCGCGTGGTGCGTGCTGAGGCGCTGCTGCCCGCCTGCTGGAAGCCTGCCTGCCCGGCCGGGGCGGCACGCGCCTTGTGTGCAGCCATTGCGGCGGGAGAGCTGGCGTGCCTGAGCTCCTGGGCAAGCTCGGAGCGGAGAGCGCGCTTCCTGTCTGTCGGTGCGCTTTGCTCACGTTGGGGAAGGTAGCGACACGCCTGCCTTTCACAGGGCCGCTTCTGTGGTGTTCGGGAAACATCAGTATCGCTCTGAAGAATAACTTTAGTCATTTCTGTCTCCCAGTTGCTCATCATAGCTCGTGCAAATTATGCAAACATTTGCACAGCCTGGTGGAGTGTGGGTTCCCAGGCTCTTTTCCTCCTGTGCCCCATGGATTTTACTGTAGTGTGTTTACGGCAACTGGTTCTGGGTGTCTGAGCATGGGTAGGAAAGTCCATAAATCCACAGAGCATATGTCTTAATGAAAGCTTTTATCTTCACAGGTTTTGCTGTGGTGTATTTTGTCATTATGAGATGTCGTCTACCAGTGCTTCATTTGTGCAAATTCGATTCGATGACTTGCAGTTTTTTGAGAACTGCGGTGGAGGGAGTTTTGGGAGTGTCTACCGAGCCCGATGGATTTCTCAGGACAAGGAGGTGGCTGTAAAGAAGCTGCTCAAAATAGAAAAAGAGGTAAGAGTTTACTTTTCGTTCACTTTGTCTGCAGTGGAAACAAGGACAGAAATTCTTGCATCCTCCAGCTCATTGAGGCAAACTACCTTGTGTGTTTTGTTTGTTTAATTACAAAACCCCATAACTGGATGATGTTACAATAAAGACGTACTGAGGGGGCCTCAGACAAGGGTGTTTCTGATTTAAAGCATTATTGAATTACTGTTCACTGTCCTCCCCCACTTTTCTTGTTTAGCAGCTCCTCTCTGGCCTGGCCCTGAGTAGGAGGAGAGCTAGCTGCACCTGTGGAGCTAGTTAGTCATAGCTGCACTTCATCTTGGTCTCGCCTTGCAGCGAGGTTTAAGCCTAACTGTTCTACCACTTGCCTTCCCTTGTGACGTCCTGTACGCCTGGAGAGGTGGACAGGTCTGTTTTCACAGGACAGTCCAGTGGAAAAAGGCAGAATTAACTTACTGCACCTTTACTGACTGGGGTTGATTTGAGGGTTGTTTTGGGTTTCTTTTGTTTTTTCTTTTCAAGATTTTTAGGTAAAACTAAAAATCCTCTTTACCCTCAGCTTGTACAGTCCCACTAGAGACACAGTGTATGTGGTTGTCACAGTGCTCCAGTCTGCCTGTTGGTCACCACTGCTGATGCAGCAGTGAGGACACACCAGTGTAGCGATGGACAGCACAGTTACTGGACCGCTGGTCCAGCATGACTATATCTAACTTGTATACAATATCCTCAAAGTATTTTAGGAAGACAGTTATAAGCTGGAGGACACCTGAGCAGCGCTAGGGATAATATGCTTAGTAAATAATCAGACATCAAAGTTCATCCACCGCTGCAGTAACCAAGTCAGGGTGATTGCATCATGCTTAGTGATAAGATAAGCATGTTTGATCATGATTAAGCAAATTGCTGTCTAAAACAATGTGAAAGGATCTTACCATTTTTCCAGAATGGTGGGAGATGTACACCTTCTGTCCAATGTCAGATTGTACTGTTCTCTTTATTTCTACTATTTCTTAATATCAGAAGATATACAAAGACAAGTAAAATTGGTGCTGTGCGGTATCAGCTGGCTGGCAGATCTCGGTAGCAGTCAGCAAAATACCTTTATTGAGTTGGTGTGTTTCTGGTGGAATTACACAGGACTCTGTGCTAGATCTGTTGCTAGGTACTGCATGCATTGTTGAAAGAAAATTTTAAAACAATGTTACTACATTTTGTAATGACATAAACCTTAGTGGAATGGGAAATAATGGAGAAAATAAGACAGTTGTATGTGTTGCTTGGCACAGTTGGACAATTCAACAAAAATACTTTTTTTTAAAAGCAGCCAAATACGATCTTCAGCTTGTAGTAAGAAGGAATACCGGTTGCACGCTATGAAAAGGAAACCGGACGCTGGAAAGAATTTAGTATAATTTAAGTGTTTATTTAGGGATTAATGAAGGCATGCAACTCATTAAGAGCTCATATCACAATGCTGTTAGGCAAATTAGGTTAATGTCCTTGCGTATCCAAATGATGATGAAGTCATTTTTGAGAACCAGGCTGCTTTATCTTGATGCACTGTGTGGCACTGGAGAAATGGGTGTTAGGTTAGTAGGTGCAGACCCGGTTCTGTTGTGTTTAAAAGAATGTAAACGAACTGGAGGGGCAGCCCAAGGGGGACTGCAAAACACACTCAAAGAGTGGAAGGTTTTGGGGGTGATGGACATCATCCATCAGGATGAGTTGATAGAAGGGGAGCAAGTGCCTTCCAGCACAAAACTGTTTATTTTCCTTCAGACTGGTCATCATCTGCAGTTGAAGCTGACAAGACAGGTTATAGTTGGGAGTAGCTTGGTGCAGACACCTTCACTTGACAGTTTTCTGGGGAGGCAGCATAGAAGCAAGTGTTGATGCCTTAAATAAGCCTAGCGAGTTTTGCCAGAACTTGTCTGTCAAAAACTCGAAAGAACTAAAAAATAATAGCTTGTTTACCAAAATTGCATTTTCTTATGGAGAAAATGCTGGGCTAGTTTAATCTAGCAGAAAGAGTTATTACAAGAACTAACGGTTGTGATCTGAAGCCAGACAAATTAGAATGGGAAATAAAGCACAAATTATAAGGAGTGAGGATGAGTAACGCTTGGAGCAGACTACAAAGGAAAGGAGCGAAGATGGAGAATCCTTTCCATCTCTTCATGTCTTCACATTGAGATGTCTATGGACGATTGTCAAGTTGTTGAGCTCAACACAAGGGCAGCTTGCCGAAGTATAGCGGCCTGGGATATACTGCAGGCCGACCTTGGTGGCCTAAAGGTCTCTTCTGACCCTAATGGCTGTCAGTCTGTTGACATACATAGTCTGCAGTATGTTTATCTGTAGTGATGACAATAATGAGCATCTGTGACGGAACTGTGCTGAAAGTCATGGTGGGTCAATGGCTTTTCTGATAGCAACAGAAAAATAACTTGCTGTAACTGTAATGTATCTGTGTTTAGTAGATATTTGGATGGTTTGTGTTTAGTCCAGAAGACTTTTCTGTTTTATGTGAGAGGAAGTGTCCTTTTAACTTCATGACTGATTGTCTTGCGTTTCTGTTAACTGCTGCCAATAATCCATAACAACTGATGAAACAGAAAACAGAGGAGAGTTGGGAAAAGCTTGCTCAGAGGAATTTCGTGCTAGCTGAGTCCAAGGGCGCAAGCCAAGTCAATAGAGCTGTGGTATCATTCTGCAAATATGTTGTATCTGTGTTTCGTTTTATTAAACAAGCCAATCAAAACCAGCAAAAGTCTTGAAGTCTTTATATTAGCCAAGTGGCTATCAAGTTCTAACATGTGAAACAAAGCAATTTTTGTTCCAGCATATATCATACTAAAATATGCGCTGAGAAAAACTTGGGAATATTTGGAATGGTACTGCTCAGGCAGATTTCTTCAAAACTCTTTAAAACTGGAGAAGTGGAAAGACCTCCACAAAGCATTAACTTCTTATAGACAGGCAGTAAAATGTGACTGTATGAGAAGGCATGTGAGTTTATGTGAATGAAATACAGCCAAATACAGCTAAATAGGTGTGCTGAGAAAAGTAAATATGCTGCAAGGCCTTGATTAGGGTGTGAGATCTGAAACTCTGGGAAGACTTCTGCTGATTAAGTAAACCATAGGAGTGTGTCTTGAGTGATTAAATAACAGCAAAACCAAGATTAAATTGCCAGTTTACTATCTAGTCCAAACACTTTAGCAGTTTTAGGTTTTAAGCAAGGAGCAGGAGTTCCTTGTGATTTTTTTTTTTTTTTATGGAAAATCAAACTATCAGCATGATGTTTGTGATGCATGTGGGGGAAGTAGAAATGCCTCCTGTAGTAGGATGTGCGCTTGCTCCTTTTGCCCTGAGTGATAATTATGTGCATTTGCTGAAGAAAATCGCACGCCTACTACTCAGGAAGTTATTTGGTATTTTTGCATTATTGGATAAGCCCATAATTTGCCTCCCACTGAAATGGATGGGAGAGATGGGCCCCACGGCCTTATTCTGCAAATTGCTAGCACTTCTTTTGGCTCCATTATCTTGAGCAGATAACTGCTGGAGTGAAGTGTTACAACCTGTTGTTTTATGCCTTGCCACGTTAGCTTTTCACGGAATAGCACTCACCTCCTTCGATTGCCTGTACATCTCCGAAGTTCAGCTGTTATTTGTCGCTGCTTTTGAAGGCCATGCTTTTGGTGGCTGCTTTTTGGCATCTGGCATCTGATCTGGAGTGTGGTTCTTCACCGGGAGATTTATTACTGCTGGAATGTTACCTGAAATTTGAATTTAATTTTAATGTCACTGCTCCTCAGAAGTACTCCATGATCCATGAACTGTCTCAGTGGTATTGATGGACAGCACTATTGCATCTGATTTGCTTGCTTCAGCTGTCACAGCCACGGTGCTTAGGTACAAGGTTGTTTGGTTTCATGTGGTACAGCCGTTTCTGGATAACTTCAAAATGCTGGTGGTGGTCTGTGTAAACTGTAGAGAGTGGCAGAAAAAAACCCCAGTAAAATGTAAATCTGATCTTATGGGGAAATGTTTATGGTAAACCTGCAAAACTAACTTGTGGGTAAAAGATGTTAGATTGAGGAGGATTAACCGTGCATGCTTTGTTCAGTCATGTCTGTGGAAAGCATTTGAGTTTTGTGAGACTTGAAAATAAAAACATGTTTTTACTAGTTTTGATGCTGTATTGCTGGAACTCTTTACTACTAGGGAAATTAATTTTATATTGTCAGGTTTTCTTGTATGTAATACATGTGCAGTAAGCTTTAGAGGATCTTTTAACGCTTCATAAAACTTTTTATATGGAATGTAATGCAGCTTATTCCACTTTTTGATTTTTATGATCCACTTCTGGAAGGGATTGTCCAGAAAACATGGATTGTCCCTCTCCCTTCCAAAGGGGATGAGTTAAGTATAACCACATGCATGTCACTGGACTTACCTCACTCATGTTTGTAGTCCTAAAAGAAAGCGTGTCGTAATTTTAATGTGGGTCATGAGAGTAAGAACTGGGAATGACTTGCAAGAGTAACGAGAGAAAAACACCAGAGTAAAATAGAGCAAACCAAACCAAACCAAACTGAAATTGATACTGAGCCCTGACAGGACTAAAAATAGTAGATGTTCTTTTTGCTTGTGGTTTATAACTGGTATGGGTGCTTGGGTGCCAGCCTTGAATGACTGTACGCACTGGGACCTGGCTGTAATGGAGGGCAATTTTGATGCTTTTTTTTTTTTATTATTATTTTATTAGCTCTTTCTAGGAGCTCCTACTCCTTTACCCCTCTCAAGTCTGAGTCAGCAAGAGTGATTCAAGGTAACGTCTGCAAGGAAATGCCTGGGTTTACCTGGTCAGCTTGGAGCATGGGGACAACAAACCCCATGTTTCCAACCCACGGTCCTTTAGTGCAGGTGCTATTGCTAATGAATGGGGAGGGAGGGCTTAGTGTGTGTGCTAAATGAAAGTACATAAGGTGCAAGAGTCAAATATATGAACTTCCCAGAGGTGTCTGCACCTGTATTGGAAAATTACAGTGTTGACAAAACCCAGAAAAGTTGTATATCCCTAGAGTAAGTGATCTCATTTGAACCCTTCCAGCCTCATATTCATTTAAAGAAATACTGCTGTATCTTGTTAACATCTAAAACAAAACATCTAAAAAGGAAAAAAACCCTGTATTTATTCTATCAGAGAGTGTCTTAAAATGTCTTTGTTCCTGTGGTTATTCTGCAGGTTTTTCTGTTTCTTTTTTATATTTTGGTGAAGGAAATGGCTTAGAGCACTCCTCTTGGTGCTCATTAGGGTACTCCCTAAAGGTATCCAGAGGGCACTTGGTACCCTTCATGTAATACGCTTCATGTTAATAGTGAGTATTTGTAGTAACAGTTGTGTGGCTTACTGAGGTTTTTTGACAGCTTAATTTGAGATTCTTGCATACAGAGGCTTGTGTATACACTTCTAATTCTTTTAAATCAAGCCAATTTGAGCTTAATAAGATTCAGATGTCAGTTTCAATGAAACTGGCATGTCAGGGCCCAGACCGGCAATCTGTGGCTTCAAGAGTTATTTTGGGTCGGTTGAGACATCGTGACTGTCAGTGTTGTCATCTTAGCTTCCAATAAATGAAGAGCAGTTTCACAAGTGCTGGGAATCTTACTGTAGCCATGTTTTAGAATTTACTCTCTCTGTTATCAGCTAAACCACCAGATTTTGTACTAAAATTGTGAAAAGTTAAGTGCAGGTGTCCTTCTGTTGACTGGTGGGCAGCTTTGAACAGTTATTATTTAAATAAACTTGATATACGGGTAATTTAATAAGCTGAGATGCACCAGATTTGCCTGTTGCTTCCTTTCGCTTGACTGTCTTGAATTGCCCTAAACTTTGTCACTGTGAAGCAAAGTTACCTTCTGTGTGTGCTGCTGGTCGAGACTACATGTGCAGTTGCCATAAGTTGGTTGAGGCACAGGAACTTACTGTGTGCGTGATCTCTGAGTTAGGAATATCTCTGAAGTTTGGACTCTTTTACCTCAATTATCTTTAATTTTGTTTATTCCGAAAGTGCAACATCTCCAGGTAAACAAGTTGTTATGCCAGTTTCTACAAATTATGAATAAATGTTGTTTGGAATACAGAGAAAATCTGTCTCTGATTATTTAGAAAGCACTCTTTCTTATCCTTTTTGCTGTCCACAATATGCAGCCTGTTAGGATATTATTAAATATTCTTTAGTTTCATAATTAGTTTAATTCCATCATATATTGTCTTAAAAATTATTCTGTCAATTTGCTGCAAATTTTTGTTTGACAGTGGGTTGCTCAAGTTGCCAGTAGATACTTAGCTGCAATTAAGGGTATTTTTCCTAGTTTTATTTTTTTTTATTTTGCTCTAGATATATTTTTGCCTTTTCTTTTTTCATGGGCTTAGTTATTTATAATTTGGAGGAGAGGTTGTGTTGCGTATTTCTCCATGCCAGCAACCCTTGACATCAAATGGCAGCTCTTTTGTTTCCCCTCCCACGACATTCTCTGACCCTGAGCTTCTGTTGAAGTGATCAACTGCAAAATGATATTTTTGGATGTTTAAGCTGACCTGAAGCTTTGCTGTAGAAATCTCAAGTATATGGAAGAGATCCTTTTCTCTCAAGTCAGTGTTTTAGGCTGTTGCAGGCTCAAGCAAGTGAGGGTTGGTTCAAGTTAGTCTTATCTCTACATTTATCTAACTATATAGTTTTCTTGAAACAAGGGTACAGTACAAATACACGGCAGGTGAGATCTAGCGGTGACTTCAGAATATGGTACGTGGTTGCATGTTTTGAGTCTGGAGTGCTTTGGGGGACAACTGACAATTTATATGTCTGTGACCCACGTTGAAATCTGTTGGTGTTGCAGTCTCTGCGGACTCTTAATTAACTAATTTACAGTCACCGTAGCATATGGAATGACAGGATTACTGTTTCTGATAACATCAAAGTTGCTGTTGAGAGGTGTGAATGTTGTTTGAATCTAACACAGTTTCTGGCTTGTTGGATGCCTGTGTGATGGTTTAAATGAAGTCAGCAACCTGTTCTGGAGTTGATGTGATCTGAGTCTGGGACCACCAGGCTCCTGAAGACTGTTTTTTCACAAGTGTATCCAAAGCTGAACTGAGCATGGGGGCCACAGTCTTTGGTTGGGGACTCCGACCTCCCCGCCGTGCACATGGTAGCAATGGAATTTTGAACATATTTTGGCCTCTTGAGAGGCCAGTAAAAAAGTCGACAGGACTAGGCATGCCTCCCCCTTTTTTTTTGTCCTTCATTTTTGATTGACTGCACATAATCTTTTTAATAGTAACGATGCAACTAAGACTGTAAAAGTTATTTCGCATTTACCTATTGCCACTTATTAAAGTGCGGATGGAGAAAGTTTCCTTTTTCAGAGGACAATATAAACAGTCACAAGGAAACATTCAGACCTGTTTATGTTAGCTGGAGGCTGCAGGGGAGTCCAGAGGAAAGCTTCACAGTTAACCCTTTCTCTCATACTCAATTACTTGTGCTAACACGCTGTGGAGGTGAGGACAATAAGGGCAAATGGAGCTGCTCTTCTGATCCAGCTGCCTCCAAACTGCCCTGTTTGTGTTTTAAAATGTCTTTTATCTGTTATATTTACAAATAGAAAGAATCCTATTTGCAAAAACTTGTTTGTTGGATTAACGTTCATTGAATCTGCATTCTGCATAGTTTCTATTTAAGAAAGCCAGCTCCACTGTGAAACTGGGTGTAGCAGTGACCATTTCGGTGCTACAGAGGAGGTGCTCTTTAGCACACAGGAGGTGCTCCCGTACTCCTCAGCGAAGTGGTGCCTGGCCCCTGCGTGTCACTGAAAGGGGACAGTGCCACATGTCTTCCACTAATCATCATCTGCCTCTGGTTGCTCACTTATTTTACTCCAAAACTTCTGAAAATTGAGGTTCCTCATGGCTAAATGTTGTAAGCAAGGGAGAGAAAAAAATCATGTCATGATACACACTTGACCAAGTATCGGTGGGTTTTGTGTGTTGGGCACATGGTTTTCCAGTAGCCACATCAAAAATAAGCATGGTTTGCAGCTGCTGTAGGAGAAGTGAGGAACCTTTTGATAGACACAAGAAGATAACATATGGTTGCTTTGTATGAAGTTCATTTTTGGAAGGTAGAAAAAACAAAGGGCAGGCATAGAGGCTGGGCGGTTGTTGGCTTTTCAATGAAAGCTGAGGCTCTCTACAAATTGTATCTAGCAGAGACAGAATAGGAGAGGTGAGTAGGTTGTTCCTCAGGAAACTCGTTAAAATAATCTATTTACTGCACCCTTTGAGTGAGTGAGTGATGTTTTTTCCAAGAGGATATCTTTCTTTGGAAGAATCACAGAGCAGAGAAAAAGTAGTGCATGCCTGTGTGCAGTTAGAGGGGGAGAAGCACAGAAATCACTTCTTGTCTAATCATACAAGCACCTTAATTTTAGTAATGTCATATGCATTTGAGGCACTCCTGTCAAAGATGATGGCTTATAAGGGGTGATTGGTGGGTTTTGGTTTTGGTGAACTCTGTACTTTTAATCTCCTAAACCAAGGAAAAGCCTTTTCACTTTGACTTTCTTGCGATGTGTCCATGTCTGTTGAGGTGCCTGTGATATGAGTATGTAGCAACAGACAGCTGAAATTTGGAGCTGTTGAGCTGTTCTTCCGTTTGGATGTCACCTTGCTAGTACCCCCTGTGGGAGTTTGTGAGGGTCCTAAAGGCAAGTACAAGATCCAGAACCCCACTCGTTAGGATGACACATTTTGGAGTTCTGCTCTTAACTTCTCTGGTTGTTTATTTGTTTGTACCAAAGTCTTTATTGTAAAGGCTTCTCTCCAAGCCAATGTCTCATCTGTCTTGTGCAGAAGTTGGCAGTAATGTGGCTTCTTGCACTGTGTCCCAAGTGGTTTACTCTGTTCCCACTGCAAACCGCTTCCCTGTTAGCGCTACAATTCTGGAAGGAGTCCTGTGTTTTTTCACCGGCTGGGAATAAAGCTTGGTCCTCCTGGGGTAAACAAGCATACTGTTGTTACTTAATAAATTTGAAATCTGCAGTATGAAACCTCCTGCCTTTTCATTACTGTGTTTCTATGCTATACCGTGAGAAGGGAGAGATTCCCTGCCTCTTATGGCTGTTACTGGGACGAACGTGGAGGAACAGCACTAATGGGGTGCCTGGCTCAAGAAATTCAGGGCAAGTGACACTTGATTCTGTAATGACATTGGCATCGGCCGTTAGCGCTAGTGACACGGTCGTTGCCTTGAAACTGTGACCCGAGTTCCCTTTCTGGGAAAGAAAAAACCCACAGACCCGTTTCAAAGACCAGGGCAGCTGCTTTGTTTGTCTTTTAAAATCCGTATTTCTGCCTTTCTGCTTGGTCAGTGTTTAGAACCATTAAAAAAGTAAATGTGACATGGGGACTGAGATCCTGCAGCTAGAGCTCCTTTATAATTACATATTCAGCCACAACCATACAAAGGAAAATGAGAGTCCCTTTTCCTTTATGTACTGTATTTCAGTTTTCCCTCAGGTTTAAATTGGCATTTTGGACTATGTTCGCTGGAGCCACTGAAGAGCTTATCAGAAAAGGAAGGAAACAGAGGGAGGGAAAGAAAGATAGATTTCCAAATGACAACCTTTTGAATAGTCCGAGTTCAATCCCTAAAACAAAAAGTGGAATCTTTTTTTTTTTCTAAATAATGTGCTCTACAGTCTCACCTCTCATCTTGAGAAACATGAAAGAGCAAGTAAAAGAGATGACCCAAATCACAGAGTTCCTTTGAAAGCAGAAATTCAGCTGTTTTGAACACTTACAATCAAAGGAAGTGGTTTCCCTAATTACATGAACTATGTGAAAGCTCTCAGAATAGCTCTTCCACCCCAGGATTCCTTGCACTTTAGAAGTTTGCATAAAAGCTCACATGGAGAATCAGATGCAAAGTGTTTGAATCAAATTTTATTAGGCAGAAGTGAGCATACATTTGTATCGCTGGGTTTGACGGCTGGTTGGGTTTGGACCACAATCCTGGGTTTGATGGATTTCAGTCCTATACTTTAAATTCTTTCACTCTTCAAGTTCTCCGGTGAGATACTCCTTTCAAGAGAAAAGTGGAAATGAAAAAATGGAGAAGGGATAGAGGGGTCCCTTTGTGAGCTTTCAGTTGAGGATTCTTCATCCTGATTAGGCTGTTCATCATTGTGAAAATCCATCCCTGTACACAGCTTTTAAAAGAATGAGGAATTTTACTTCCTCTCATTTTACAGAAGCTGTATATCTTGAAAAATATATTTGGAAAAACTGGGATCTGAATTCTACAACTTCAGTATTATTGTAGCACCACCATTTACTTCAACCCATAAAAATTCTGAATTCGGTAGAGACTTTGAATAAAACCCCAATATTTTCAGAAGGCTGTCATACCTTGTGCTTTATTTTTGTACATACACAATAATAAAGGTATATTAGTCTAAACTAAGCAGTGGGGACATATGAAAAAATGCAGGACACTTCTAAAGGCTTAAGATGTCTGTTCCTCAAGATTCCCTTTTTAAAAAAAGAGTTGTTTTTTGGTGGTTAGGGAGTAATGGGAGCAAGCAATGGAGAAATTGAAGCAGTATCAACATAATTTTTGAACGTAGGCACCTAAAGCTAGATGCATCATTGCCTCAACTGCAATGCTCAGTCTTCTCCAAATTTTGGCCAAGTAGAGTGTAACTTTATTTTTGCTCTGTAGGAAATGTCTTTATTTCTCAAAAGGTTTATTTGTTAAAAGTGTAGTTAGATTTTTAGCAAGAGTTATGAGCATTTATCACGAAATTGTCTGTCCTGAAAGTGCTAAAGGTAGGTATCTAATGTTTACCTAGCTAAAACCAAAAATGATTCTTCCTTTCCAAACCATCTCTGAAAGTAACAACAAAGTGCTGTGCCTGAGGACACAATACAGAATAATTAATGGTTGAAATATTAGTAAGTAGTATTGGCAAGGTTTGCAATAGTATGCAAGACTATCACTTGCTCAGCACAAGTAATCTCCAAATGGTCTTATATTCTCAGAGCCAACTACAGTAACTGTGTCCAGGTTTGATAAAGTCAGAAATAATTCATGAAATTGGCCTTGAGGAGAAATCTCGAAGCCCTCCGAACTGCAACAATTCAAACTTGAGAAGGAAAAAAGGCAGAAGGGTTATGACTGCCTTCCAGATCTACAGGATCAGCCAAACCCTCTTTGTGGTAACACTGAGTACTAAATAACAAGATATTCCTGAGCCTGCTTGAAGAGAAGAAGAAATGTTTCTCTGGGTGCTTTTTTTGCCGGCCAATACTGCATCTTCCTTAGAAGAGTTAGCCTTCCTAAGCTCCATTTCTCCCCCCCACCCTGGCAGAAGGAAGGACTTTCCTTGGAATGAGGGAGAAGTGAACGCTCTCAGCAGGCAAGTGGTGTTGCAAATAAAGTGCACAGCATAGTTGCAGCACATGTGGAACGGGAGAGGAAATGTCATATAGCCATACCATGCTCTGACAGAGTGGAATAGAGTTCTGGCTGTGCCCTCTAGAGAGATGTGTCTCGGGCAACGAAGCTTTGTGATCAGTATTGCTAGAGGACGATTTTGTTTGGATGGAGGAGAACATTCAAAGTCATCCCAACCTTGCTTGGCCTGTAAGTGGCACGGAGAATTACATTTGCTCATGTCTGATTCTTGATGAGAGTAGATTTCTCCCTATATGTAAATTAGAATAGTCCTCAGGTGAGTTTTTGCATACCTCTGGCACTGGAAAATGGGAAGCTGTGGTGTGTGTGATGCTGTTATTTTTCTGCACCAAAGGAGATGTTGCAGGTTGGAATGTGCTCTGTGCCACCGAAACAGCACAGAGATCCTGGGCCCTGGGTCCAGCTTGTGAGCTCATTTCATTGCAGTGAGGTTCACCAAACTGATCCTTGTTGTACTCAGAGCAGAAATGAAATGGTTAGTAATCGTGCAAGGACTACAGGCATTGTTAGACTAGGAAGAGAAATGCCAGTTCTTTTTGCTGTGCGCAGGTCCAGACTGGAATGTTGCAGCATGTTGCCTCCTCTTCGGCTTTTCAGGTGCAGCCCGTGGGAGCGAGGTTTCATTGGTACGCTGCACAACGTGACCTCGGTCCTGAGGTTCCTGTGGGCTCGTGTAGTGCAGCGTTCCTCCTTCCTCTTTGCAGTTTCATCTGTTGCAGGTCCTCGGGAAGCCCGGTGCGGCGCGATGGAGGAAGTAGTGCAAGTCAGTTGTTTTGTAATCGTAAAATAGATGATCTCCAGTTTCTACCTGGCCTTCTAAATGTTCTTAATCCCTCATTGGGGCTTGTGTGCAATAGTCCTCTCATGTTTATTTCTGATGTATCTGGAATTTTTCTAATAAAGTGATGAAAAAGAAAACTCCAGTGAAGTCTAAGGTGCAGATTACTGGTGTGGAAGTAGAAACTCACAACTGGAGAAATGCCAAAGCTGGATGTGGTTGCAAGATGTTCTTTCCCTTTACATGTTTACTCTAAAATGTACTGTGGTTACATTGTGGAGTAATATTGCAGTACTGGTATTTTTGCATTCTACTGTCTTCTATTTACCACTTCTTCCTACATCTGTATGCTTTTAGAAATTTTGGTCTGTTCATGTGTGTGAGTTAGAGCAGTTCTCAGAAACATTTTGTATGTGTAGGAGAATGAGAATAGCATGTGTGATGCTGTGGTTTTTCCACATTTCCAACTCTCCTTAGAGGAGATGCTTCTGACTTGCATGTGCTCTGTTCATCCAAACTATTGCAAAGGAATTGGAGCAGGTTTGAGGCTTCCCATTCTCAGTTTGACTCATTACTCAGTTTCGCTCTTTCTGCTGGGTTCTGACCACAGAGCCAAGGTTGCGGCACAGGCACGGGTAAAGGTTACAGTACCTCTCGTTGTTCGTAACTTCGGTGAAGGAACTGGCTCGCGATATTGCTGTTTGGTTGGAGAAGAGCAATGAGGAAGTCAGACTTTTGGCTTAATTTGGTGTCCTGTTGAGGTACAAAAGCAGTGTGAGTTCTCTGCTCCTCCTGAGTCTGTTGTTCATGAAACTCAAAGCCGCTATCTTCACAGCGTACCATGTCACACTGTAATTAGTCTCTATCATTCTTCTAGATAGGGTCTTGTAGATTTCCACTTTCTACAGAGCTTAGAGATACTGGTATTCAAGTTATTGGCTTTTTAATTTATTTTGAGGCTGACTGTTTGTATTCTTATATGGAGATGATGTCAATTTAAAAAACATTTTCTGAAAACAATTTTTTTATAACAAGGATTAGAAATGAAATTGTTACTAACATATCTATATAAGCAGCTAGCTATAAAGAAGTCTAGATAAGATAAGGAGTTTTGTGTACAAGAAATTAATCAAATAGAAGTAGGGGAAAAGCTGAAGTTACATGTCAGAAATATATAGTGCAGTAATTCTAATAAATGTGTTTTTATGACACTAAACCAAAATTTTAAATATAGCTAGTTTTCCTCTACGGTTTTTATCTTAGACATTTTTTTATTTGAAATTTTTTAGTCTTAAGGGAAAAAGATTGAGCTACCATGAAGGTAGCCTGAAGAATCCCAAGAAAAATTAAACAGTGGACGTAACTTTGCATAAAGGTAAAAGCTTGAAATTTCAGGAGTTTTGTCCAGTTTCATTTTTTGACCCTTGTTACCCAGTAGGAGTAGCATTTGAGCCAAGTTTCTAAGTAAAATACAATTTTCAAGCTTAGACAAAGAAGAGTAACTCTTCTGAAGGGCAGGTAAGGAATGTGAGTCCTGAAACTTTAGTTTTGTTGGGAATGAAAACTCTGATCCATAGTGGTCTAGGTGTTAGGGTGGACATAGGCAGAGAGCTGCTGTGAACTCTGTTGTTCTGGCTATTGCTTGATGGCATGGTCTTGGCTAAAGGGCAGTCCTATTTAGTTGGAGAAGGTACAAGTCAGATTTTGGTGGAGTTGGGAGTCCCGTGTTCCCAGGGACTCGTCTCTTTTGTGTTCTTGCCAATCTCAGCAACGTGAAAGGGAGATCTGCCTGTAACCTGAGGAAGGATGCTTAAGTCACGGTAAAGAGAAAAAAGACTTCGTAAGTCACAAAGAAAGCTTGTTGCTCTGGATTCGGGAAAGAATCACAGAATCACAAAGGTTGGAAGGGACCTCGAAAGATCATCTAGTCCAACCCCCCCTGCCAAGGCAGGGCCACCTAGAGCACATCACTCAGGAACGTGTCCAGTCGAGTTTTGAATGTCTCCAGAGAAGGAGACTCCACAACCTCTCTGGGCAGCCTGTTCCAGTGCTCTGTCACCCTCACGGTGAAAAAGTTTTTCCTCATGTTAACCCAGAACCTCCTATGCTCTAGCTTGAACCCATTGCCCCTTGTCCTGTCGCTTAATGACACTGAGAAGAGCCTGACTCCATCTTCCTGACACTCACCCTTAACATATTTATAAACATTGATAAGGTCACCCCTCAGTCTCCTCCAAGCTAAAGAGACCCAGCTCCCTCAGCCTTTCCTCATAAGGGAGATGTTCCACTCCCTTGATCATCTTAGTGGCTCTGCGCTGGACTCTCTCTAGCAGTTCCCTGTCCTTCTTAAGCTGAGGGGCCCAGAACTGGACGCAATACTCCAGATGCGGCCTCACCAATGCAGAATAGAGGGGGAGGAGGACCTCCCTCGACCTACTGACCACAGCCCTTCTAATGCACCCCAGGATGCCATTGGCCTTCCTGGCCACCAGGGCACATTGCTGGCTCATGGTCATCCCCCCATCCACCAGGACCCCCAGGTCCCTTTCCCCTACACTGCTCTCCAGCAGGTCAGTCCCCAACCTGTACTGGCACATGGGATTCTTCTTTCCCAGGTGCAAGACCCTACAGTTGCCCTTATTGAATCTCATCAGGTTCCTCCCCGCCCAGCTCTCCAGCCTATCTAGGTCCCACTGAATGGCAGCACAACCCTCTGGTGTGTCAGCCACTCCTCCCAGTTTAGTGTCATCAGCAAACTTGCTGAGGGTACACTCCGTTCCCTCATCAAGGTCATTGATGAAGATGTTGAATAGCACCAGACCCAGCACCGACCCCTGAGGGACTCCACTAGTCACAGGCTTCCAACTAGATTCGGCCCCATTGACCACGACCCTCTGACTTCTGCCCTCCAGCCAGCGCACAATCCACCTCACTACCTGATTATCCAGGCCGGTTGCTAATGAATGGTAAAACGAAAGCTGGAAGCAGATTCGTGGTGAAGACTTCACCATAATTCATGGTGGATTATTTGGACTGTTGCACATAAAACCATGATGTGTGTCATTCAGGTAATGCACAGCAGTGAGAGATTCAGATTACGGTGACAACTCATTTTCTTGAAAACCCCAGGTTTTGTGAGCTTGTGCTATGACATAGGTAAATGTGGCATGAAAAATACTTCTTGTCCATGGAAGACACTCAAACTTAGCAGAAGAATATCTGTAGTTGGCAACTACTTCCTCTCCTTTCTTTTATGCCACCTGGACACAGCCAGAATTCCTGTGCTGAAAGTTTTGGGTCTTTTCAAAGCAGGTGGTCTCTGGATAGGGAGCAATTCTTTGCTTTTCTGCAGGAGCAAGTCATTTTTGAGTCCTAACTGGGGAGAGCTTTCTACAGAGCACTGATAGCCCATGTAGAAAGCAAAACCCACATGGTTCCCCATCAGTTGCTGCTAACATACAACAGGGAGGTAGCACATCCTGCAATATGCTGTTTTCATACGGGTGGGCTCAGCCTGTCTGGGTGAGGAACATTTTCGGGAATGATGACAACCACTAGCATTCCAGTAAGAGGGATCCTCATCAAGTGCCGTCCCTATCATTAGCTACAGTAGGTTGGGTTTATCTTCTCTAAGACAGGCTTAAAGTGAGTGCTCATCAAGAACATGACAATTTTTTTCCTTGGTTAAATTACAGTTTTCGTGATGAAGTTTGAGAAAGTACTTCAGTGGAAAGATCATAGCTGCTTTAGAGGAGTGCATCAGGATCACCAGTATAGCTGCTGCTGTCTCTGTTGGAATCTCTGTGAATTGTTCAGCAAAATCCACTGTATAATGAGATTAGACTTGTTCTTCTAAGTTATTTTATCCAAATCCCTTACTAATACTCTGCAAACCTCAGAAAAACCACTATTCTAGCTCGATATGTGTGTACAAGGCCTTTCTCCAGATACCATTTGACATTGTTTTCTCTTCTGTTGCTCCTAAGCACTGCAAGACACTCCTGGAGAGGAGATTGGTTTTGCCCATCACTGTCATGCCAGGATGTCTTATGAGACTTACAGTGACTTTGATCTCAGAAATAATTTCCTTGAATATTTTTTGATTTGTTGTGTTGCATATCAGCCATGATACCTGCTTACCTGTGGAACGAGCAGAGTCAGGAAGTTTCACGTTTTGTTATTCCCTTGTATTTCAGAGATGTTATGGGTTTTGTGGCTGTACTCTGTAGTCAAAGCAGGTTTGTGTTCAAAGTGACTGTGAGTAAATGTGAAAATTTGCCAACATTGAGAAGAGAAATGATGATTGCTGAAAATACACTGCTCTGTGGGAGCCCAGGTATTTCAAACCTGCTGTTTAGTCCGCTCACCTATTGTTTTTATGCAGTTGCTGGTATTGCTTTGCAGCTGGAGGCAGCTTCTTATGCTAAATATACCTGAATGAAATATTTATAATATTGCAGGACATTGCTCATTTCTAGACTCTTACACCATTACAAAAGCGTAGTTTATGTGTGTGTTGAAGGGTTTTACTAACTGTGAATGAAACTAGTGAAATCCAAACTACTACTCTTGTTCTTGGCAGATCTCCCTTTTTCAGGTACCTTAATATTAAATGCGGATACAATCTCGGGCTGTATGCTGCAAAATGTAACGCTCCTGTGGGTATGTTTGGATGTTGTGGATTTCTAGTTGAGATCTGTGTGAAAATGAGTTGTTTGTCCATGATCTTTGTGCCTTTTTTTTTTTTTTTGTAAATGGCAGTGTTGTTGTAACTCAAAATGTCATTTTCAAGCTCATTAAACCTTCTCTAAGGATTTTCTGCAGGTGTCCTTGCTTAGTTTTATCCTAAATACTGCAGCTTCTGTTAACAGCCTCTTCTCTCATTGATTCCAAGTTTTGAACCCCCATCATGAGGAAGATCAACACCGTAGAATCATAGAATCATTAAGGTTGGAAGAGAGCTCAAGGATCATCCAGTCCAACCATCCCCCCATGATCCTCCAATTGCTTGGTTACCACTAGGTGGGCTCCATGTGGTTGTTGTACTTGGCTGACGAACGGCAGTGACAGGATGGAGCCAGTAAACTTCATCAACTCCCTCTTTCTGCGTAAGGCAGGAGGTCTGCTGCTACATCACAAGGACAGATCTCCCTGTGATTTTTGGAAGGACCAACCTGCTCTCCTCTGCAGTGTTTTGATGGTGGTATTTTGAATGCACTAGATAGTACACCTAACGCCATAGCCTTCAAATTATCCTTAGAACTGCCAAGTTATGTGCAAAGGTTGCTATAAAAAGTTATAGGATATTATAAAATGCGGTTTTCTTTTCAAATGGTCAATACCCAATATATTTTACTACTAACATATCCTACGATGTTCCTTACCTCCAAAAGCGTTCATGTTCATTTGCTACTGCATAGTGCAAATGAAATATTTTTAAGTAAATTACATAAGATGGGGTGAACCTGTGACAGCACGTAATAAATTTATGAGCATATTCCTTCAGTGCGGTATGTTACGACAGTTTAACAAAATTGAGGTATCTTTTTAATGTGCTTTTTTTTTTTGCCTTCTTCAAGACTGCAACCTAAAAGTCCCGTTATTTTAAGTGTGTGTTTCTATGACAGTATTGAAAAATGAGAGTTGTGTGGTGATATAAAACAATGAATTTAAAATAATGATAAGATGATTATATGGCAATGAGAATTCATTAGTTTCCTTTATATTTCCACTTTTAATCTCTAGGACTTGTAACAGTGTAGGACATAATTTTGGATGCAAATTTGATGCTTTGAAACATTTGCTCAATCAAAATGCTTTTAAATACATGTTTTGTACGTCATTGTACATGCACTTACCAGAATTTAATTCTGTTGTGTACAGAAGTGCTGGTGGCATCAATCTGAGAATGTAATTTAACCCTTATTTTCTGCATGGTTTGTGAAATAGTATCCCTCTAACACCAAATGTATGGCTGTCTTCTGAGACATAACAAATGCTGACAGAGTTTTAACTTGTTAATGGGCTATAGAAAACAGCTTTTATTTCGGCTAAGTGATCTTCTAAATGAATACTAAAACAGAACCTCAAACTCACCCAGCTTTAAGTGATACGCAGCCCTAGTTTTAAGAACTGTGCCTGCCTTCTGAAAGGAGTGGTAACTCGTTTCTGCTGGGAGGGTGCCCACAGCGCTCATCAAAGCATACGGTAACTCTGCTTGTTTGCAGTTAAAAAATCTCACTGAGGATTCTTTGCCTTTGCCATGGTCATATGGTTTTCCTCTTGCTTGTTAATATCAAAGACAGTTTAATAGGTTTAACAAACATTCTCTGAACTGGATAATCAGTATGCTTTGCTTATTAATAGCTTTCTTCTTGGGGACCCCGAAGCACAAAGCCTTCACGTATTTTTTTTTCTTACAAAAATGTATAAGAATAGATGAAACAGTAGGCAAAGTCCTAAAATTTTATTTTGTGTCTGCTTGAATTTCTTTTTGATGTTAAAAACTGTAATAATTGCATGACATCTCTGGTGTAAAATTCTTCTTAGTAGTTTTAATTTCTAAAATTATTTATGGATCCATTTATTTGTTACATATTGAGAGGAACATTTGTTAGTGATAATAGAACACTAGTTGTCTAAGACTGTGGCATGATAATAATCCAGAAAGAGCTATATTATGTAAACTGTTTCTATATCCTGCTCATTAAGAATTGCATTCAGTTTAATTTTTGAAAGAACAGAAACAGTGAAGTAGTAAAAATTATGTGCTGTGGGTAATTTCTGGCTTCTATCAAAACCTTAATGTGATTTAAAAAGAATCATCATAAGCCTGTATAATGTTTATATGAAGGCATGTAAAACTTATAAATATCTTGTGAAAAAGCATGCAATTTTTTGGCTTAATGATTTGTCAGCATTACATTAGAAAATCATAAGCCTGTAGGCTTCCAAGATGCTTATTTTGCTAGTGTTTTGTAGCTCAGCTGTAGGTTGAGATGCTGATTGTCTTAGTATTGCATCTGTAAAATGATGTTTAGGGGTCATTTACTTAAAGAAACTAGTGTATTTTGCAAGAGACGTCATCCCTTATTAGACATCAGTGAATTCACAAGGGAGCATTCCTGAGATACTGAAAATGGACACAGACTGAATGTATTTTTGAGCAGGAATCTGGAAATAAAGGTTTGGGATTGGTTTGTGCTAGCATTCTGTATCTTTTTTTGTATGTGGTTGCCAGTAAATAGAATGATTTTAATAAAACATCAGCTGGCCTCTTGCGACTGCCCTCTTATTAGCTATTCTCAGGGGTTTTTACAGTCTAAGTTGCAACTCTCCCAAGAACATGGCAAAGGTCAAAGCCTTTAAAATGCTACAAGACTTAGGAAAAAATCTCTTTTCAAAGCTGCCTTAAGTGTGTCTAAATATCTCCTTAATAAACATGGCAAACATTTCTTTGGAAAATTAAATAACCAAACTGTTGCACGATGTAATAATAAATACTAGAAGGTAGTTAAGGAAGTTACATTAATCAGATTCCTTAAGTAGCTAACCATGTCTAGGCCTCTAATTTTGCATGGAGCGAAGGTCCCTCTTGCTGTGTAGTGAACTGATTTATTAACAGCAGAATTGGTTGGCTGCTGGCTGACCCGATAGCTGCAGCCCCTTGTGAGACCATCTCCTGTGTTAATTCTAAACCAGCGTGCTCAGACCAGGGTGGAAGGATGGCCATGCTTCGTCCTTTCTGGCCAGCGGCTCCAAAGGGACCTGGAAGAAATGGTGGTTAAGTTGCTGTGGACCCTGTTTGCCTGGACCCAAGCAAAAAAGTCTATTGACACTGAAAAAACTCTGTGAACAGATGTTCTTTTGCAGATCCAGCTGTGCTGCTGGAATAGGCTGCTAGCCCAAACTGTTGTTTACTTCTCTTCACCAGAAGTGTGTGTGTTACAACTTTCTAACGTATTTCCAAGGAGGACCAGAGTAACTAAAATATGCTGAGTCGGTTTGGTCTTTGCTAACTTTAGCTGCCTTTGGGATGGGGAGCTCTAACGAGAGCAGCTGCAGCTGGCACGAGTAGCTGGCAGGCAACCACACAGCTGTACGCAAAGTGCCTCCAACCCACCTCCTCACTGCCTTTGCGGCGGCAATTAAAGATCTGACGATAGGGCCTTGTCTGTGTTCCCGAGTAATGCCAGCTCAGCGTTAGGTGGCTCTTGCCCACATCTGCAGTCAGCGCTGACCTTGAAGATCTCACCAGAGCTAAGTTGTGTGCTGCTCTTGCTGCAGTGGCATTGGACAGAGCAAAAGCAAGCTAGACTTGGGTGATCCCAGTGAGCTGAAGCTTGTTATGAAAGGAGACCGTGCTGCCCAGGTAGCTTGCTTTGTGCCCTCATCTGCTGCTGGCCACACTCAAAATCTACGTTGGTGGTTTCTGTTCAGCAATGGCTGAACACAGACAAGGCCTAGAGGGGGGGGACCCTGATTCTACCTGCTGAAAATACTGAGGATGAGAGTATTTGTGCATAGTTGTTTGTACTAGGAGGTTAAGAGCAGTACTGGCAGGTCTAGGAACAGCTGTAGGGTGATGTCAGTCATAGATGATGTAATTGACCTTTTCACATATGTCAATAAGCAGAGATTAAACAGGCATACAAATAAATTAGCCGGTAAGCACTGTGATCTAGACCGTGGTTCACAGGACACAATTAGTTTGTATGCTGAGGGATTACTTGAGTTCCTAAGTCTTACACTGTAGTTGTCTTATGAATTGGGTTTGATTTACAGTAACGCTACAGGAGCCAGTAAGTGAGAATTAAATTGAAAGGGTTTTAGTGTAATTTGCTCTGACTTTGGATTTCATGATAGTGTTTGAATTATGTAAACAGTGGATTAGGTTTGTTTAGACTTCTGAATCTGTGTACCTTCAAGAAGTGGCATCTACTCTGTAATTCCCTTCAGCAGGACTTGGGAGAAGGACATAATTTCACCCACACCTGTGGTGTAAGTACAGGGTGAATGGTTTTAGTGTGGTTTGATGATCTGTTCCAGGCTATGACTAAGCTTATCATGGGACTAAGTGTAATATTCAACTCCACTGCAGTCACCTTGTGTGTCTGACTCTGTATGTTATGTCCAAGGAGTTTGTATTTATGTGTTTGGATTCTGCCTTTCCTTCAGCTGAGCTCTTTCTTGTTCTGCTTTGATCTAACATTTTAAAAAAAATAAAAATCTGTCTTTCACACAAAAAAGTAATGAAACGATGGAAGGCTTGTTATGTGCCATCACCATGGCTTTAGGAGGGAAATTGATGCTCATTTAGGTTGCGTGGAAAGTGAGTCTATCATGCCCAAGGCATTGCCCAGTGAGGGCTGTCTTCTTCAGTGGCCTTTAGGCATGATGGCATTTTTTTCCAAGCATTTAGGCATTTTGAATTTAAATATGAGTTTGATGAATAAAGGTGATTCTAAATATTCTTGTAAGTGCCTAAGAGACCTTTGAAATACTGGTCTTTAACCACCACTTTGTAATTTGCTATCTGAAAGGCAGTCTTTCATTGAAAGATAGCACCTTCTTGTGAAAAAAAGAACAAAAGCTTCAAAGATGTGGATTGACTTGCATCTAGTTCTCACTGTATGGAATAAGTGTCTTTAAATTGGCTAATAGAGTTCACAGCTGATCTACAGCAATTGAAAAGAGCAAAACATGAAAGGAATAGCCTACAATTGCTAGTGCTAACAACAGCAGAGTGATTAAAAATGTTTAGATAAGATTTTGCAATTTCCCTCTCCCCCCC
>VWZZ01000295.1:490606-507035 GCA_013399095.1 Psophia crepitans | reverse complement strand
GTTGCCCAGGGAGGTGGTGGAGTCACTGTCCCTAGGGGTGTTTAAGGAAAGGTTCGATGTGGAACTTAAGGACATAGTTTAGTGGGTAACAGCTTTTAGGAGGATGATTGGACTAGATGATCCTTGAGGTCTCTTCCAACCTTAATGATTCTATTCTATGAATCTCTGCTTGTGTTTTCAGTGGAACAGAAGAGAAGAAGTTGGTGTTGCAATAGGTGTATAACAGTATGAACTGATTAGGATTCCACTTTCCATAAAATGAAGCGTCACTGATTTTATGTTAAAAAGAAAGCCACTTCTCCATGCTTAATTGTTTAAGAGACCCTGCTGTCATTAGCTGTGAGAATAGAGACTGTATCTTTTGCGGAGGTAGAGGCCCCATCTAAAAATACAGAAAAGACCAGCATGGCTTTGCCATTTTTCTGAAGGGAGCACAATGGTTCATCAGAATGTCAGGTTTGCAGGTACAGTAAAGTAAATTATTTCACTCTGTCCACAGTTAAACTCTTAAGCTGATTTTGCTCTGCAATACAAATTAGGTTAGGACTGGTCAGACCAATTGTGTGTGTTGCTCCATAGCCTTTCTCTGACGAGAACAGTAGTGAATGCTTTGGGGGAAAAAGAAAGTAAGTGAGTTTGTAGTTTCCACATATATCTCTGTGATAACCATTTTTAATTTTGGATTAAATGGTGGGTGGCAGAATGAGGAGCCCTTTCAGTACCTGTCAAGTATTGCCTCTTTCTCTCTGAGGGGTGGGAGGTGATAGATGTGAGGGAGACACTATGGTTTTAAGCTAGAACCTATGGCTATTCATAGCTAACCTGATGTCCCAATGGAAGGTGAATTAAACTTTTTACCAAACAGTTGTTTATGGTGGGGGGAAAAATCCGAGAGATGTTGTGATGTCGCTTACAAATGAAAAGTTAAGGTTTGCAAAGACAGAGAAAAAGCCTATATTGACAGATTCAAAATCCTTCCTTGCTTAACTGAACTAGGTCACAAGCAGTAAGAGAACATGAGCAACAAATGTACATGTTAATGTAAACTGTTTCTGGAAGCAATCACATATTATCCACTGAAGGGAAACATTCCAGTTTCAAAACAAAGCAAAAATATTAGAGGAGACATTCCAAACATGGTCTTATAGCTCAAACTGCTCACATAGTCATCTTGGTGTGAATTGGCTTTAAGTAACGTTCTGGAAGTGGGAGAAGGTAAGAAATTGTTTAATATCTGATGTCAGATATTACCAGAGCCTTGGGAACAGTATGTCGCACACAGTTTATTCTTCCTTGTCCAAAAAGTAAAGCTCCTTTGGCAGTTCTGTGCTTGGAGGTAAAACTCAACTACCCTCCGTATGCAAACGGTTAGTGTTACGAGAGTATTTTAATGTGCTTATGGGTGTACAGTGCTACTTTAGTATGCCTAGCAATATTTGACCCACATTTTTTTAATGTATTGGTTTTGAGCTAATATGTTCTACTGTGGGTAGAAGCTTATGAATTCATAAGCACTTAGGAATGAATTTGTCTTTTTATAACTCCAGTCTTGGAACATCATCGTTTCCAGAGGAGATACAGGGGTAGAAATGAAGAATGGCAGTAGCCCAAGTTCTCAGTTGATGAAATTACTGACATAATGGGGTTATACCAGTAAGAAATTGTCCGAATATAACACTGAAAATTGGAATCTCCCTATAGTAAGTGGTAGACTATCAGAGAATTAACTAGGAGACTGAAAACAAAAAAAATCTGGAAAAGGGTATTTTTGTCTCTTCAAATGATTATCATCTATAAAAACAAAATTTGAAGAATCCCTTTTCAGAGTGTAACACTTGCCAGCAGCTTTTGTGCTAGAGAGACAAATCTGCTTTTCTTCCGTTAAAGTCCTGTTAACAAAGAACAGAATCCTTTCAAATGTAAACTAGTAAGATGCTAGGAATAGATATTCTGTTTGCAATATTTGTCGCCCTCCTCATGGCTTTCTTTAATTTCTTTTCTGCTATTTTTTTTTCCTGATTGAGTTCTTTTTCTGCAATCTTAAATATACTGCTTAAGGTGTGCGAGAGCTTTTTTCTTTGAAGTGTGCAAGTCTTTTGCAACCTTATAGGTCTGAGGTGCTCCTCAGCTGAAATGAATTTTCCTCTCTGTGAATAGTTGCATACATGTTTATAGCAAACGTTCAGATTAGTTTGTCCTGCTCTTCATGGATGGTTAAACAGGTCCATGTATTCTTTTTGAGATATACAGTGACTAATTTATAATACTGCCATGAAATGCTAAAGCTAAATGTTCCAGGAGATTTATTACAACAGAAAGACATATCTTAGATTTTCCTTCAGCCATGCTGCCATTCTCTTTTCTAATCCATTTCCAAATCCGTACTCTAAACAATAGATACCAAGTGTTACAAGCGATCAACCCAGAAATGGACTCACTTGCCATTGTGTGTGTTGCTCAAAAACAATTCCTTGCTTCTCTTCCAGATACGAAAGTGTCTGTGGAATGACAGTGTTCACTCTAAAAGCTGTTTTGAAATCATGAAGATACATGCTCAGAATATGTTATCCTGGCAAAATTTTTTGTAGTGCACTGCAGTGTGTGTTCGTGTATCAGTATAAATGTGTTTAATCATAGAAGGTTTACATGATGTAGCTGAATTGTTTTAACACTTACAAGGACAAAAAAGTAAAACCATTAATTGGCTGTTGGTAGCACAGACACTGCTGTTAAACGTAGCAGCTGTTATGCTCCTAGCAATAGTTCATACATTGCTTCAGCTATGAGAACATACGTTATTTATAGAGGGAATGTTGGCCAGCTCCAGGGGTTATCCCTTACTCTTTTTGAAAAGAATTATGAGATCTTTAACTTCCCTTTGGATCAATGCAGAGAAGGCTGACCTAATTTTCCTGCCTAAGGGCAGTACCTCTAAGAGTGTAACCCTTTCTGCTCAGGCCTGCTAATTGTGACTCCTGACCCTCATCTGTGAACGCTTTCCTAATAAGAGAAAACATTTTTTTTTTCCCAGTGAAGATGTTCAGAGTGTTTGCTTTTTCTCAAATGACTAATTTGTTGGATGTTCCCTATCCTTTATGGCAATTTGGATCTTTGTTGGCTTTGCACTGGGGCAGGGATGTGGGGGTTTTGTTGGTTTGGTTTTTTTTCCTTTTGGTTCTTGTCACATAGTTGAGAGGATAAGAACTGAAACGCACAGCTGAGCAGACAGAATTAAGTGTGTCAGCTTTTTCTGAAGACCACATAATTCTTATTCTCAGCTTCATGTATAGAATGAACATTCATACATTTCTCTCGCCTTTCTGTTTCTCTGTATGCAAAGAAGAGCCCAGCATCTTCAGAGGCACAGCTTACAGACCGCTGCATTAAAAAAATCTTGCTTTGTTTTTCATCACTGTGTCTAGCTTGGCTGTTTTTCTGTGAGCACCTCCTGTCCATCCCAGAGATGTGATGTGGTCAGGAAAGCAGGTGATCCTCACCATCAGAGATAGCAGGGGAAGTGTACCATGTCTATCAATTAAATTGCACCAGCAGTGGAAGATAGATTGATTTCCATGTGAGGTGAGCTGGGGAGCCAGTTCTGAAAATGAACAGAGTGTACCACCCAATAAAGAGACTGGGGTAAGTCAGGTTCAGGTGCTTTTTTCTGCTGCTGGATGACCCTGGGGACAGGAAGAGACAAATAGGAATGCAGAAGATACCCATTTGCTGCTTTTTAAAAGGCTGATAATGCAATCATTTACCTTAGATGATGAATGAGGGTAGCTGATTCATGAGATGAGGTTGAAACCTCTATAGAACTGAAGATAGAGACACATCACCGTTGGAAGGAAAGGCTTTCTCTACACCATTGGCCTGAACGTGAAATTTGCATTGTTGTTAGAACATTTTCTAAACCTGTGTAAAGGATTTCTGATATCCCACTTTTGTATCTTTTACTTTCTTCTACTATTAGTAAAAAATAAGACATTAGGAAAAATTCTTCATGTTGTGTCAGATTGCTGTTTTTCTCTTGAACTATGTGCACTCTTGAAGTGTTCTAAGCTAGCTCTGTCGGCTTAGGAAGGCAGTGATCCTTACAGGCAGTGGAAATAAACACTAAAGGTGTCATGATAAAGGAATTCGGTGTATAATGTTCTGCACAAACTTATGTGTATGAATGAGACAACCCTCACAATTTACAGTCTTCTGAAAGAAAGGTAGCAGAGCAGTAGAGTTTTCCTGCTGAAGGCTCTTGGAGACATTTAATGTGTATTTCATTATGTTCTTCACTTGGAAGATTTATTTAGATACTGCTCTATCTGATGTGCAGCTTGAGTTTCTTTGTGGTTTCCTGGTATAGCTGTACAGATGAGGTGGTTCTGTAAGGCTGCTCAACTGCATATTTGATTTGGTCCAGGGGCTTTTGTTTTAAATTGGCTGGTTTTTACATTGCTTTTTTGCCTGAAGTACATGGGACAGCTAAATTATTTCCTTCTCTTACAGTTAAATTTCCTTCTCTACCAGTAGAGACGTGATAATTGGAATTTCAAATTGAGGTGGTCCTTTTTTTTCTTTTTTTTTCTTTTTTTTTTTTTTTTTTTGTGTCTTCTGGTTGCCTCAGTTCATTCCTTTCAGGAGAGTTGAATACCTCTATGATAGCTTTCCCTTATTAAGAAATAAGAATATTTCTCATTCCCAGGAAAACTGTCCTTTTACTTATTTTTCCAAGATGTCTTTAATAGTCAGTCTTCTGACTCGAGCAGAATTATTCAAATAGATATATTGATGGAGTACCCTGTTCACTTGATTAAAGGCCCAACTCTGCTTCAATGCATTTTTTTTCTGCTTGAGCAGCATCTGCCAATATTCTTACATTTTGTTTCTAATTACTTTCATAGCTGGCCAGAATCCATTCAAAATGATGTAGCTAGTGTAAGCCCGGGTACTAACCCAAATAGGATATATAGAATTACATAAGGATCTTAATGCATTTGATCAGCTCTTACGTAAACAATGTCGTTTTTGTTGATATATTTGGCATATAAGCAGAAGAAAAAGGTTGTATGTAAATATTTGTAACAAGATACCTATTTGAAGGTTCTGATTTAAAGGAAAAAAAAAATTACAACAAAAAAGAGACATACACAAAGGAAGGGACAAAGTGCCTGTTAATTTGATTGAACTCCAATACGTAGTCCCAATGGCAGACAAGCAAGTTGGATTCATTGACTTGAAGTCTTTTTGGTGATGCCAAACTCTTTTCTACAGAGTAGCTTGGATTCTTGAGTACTGTGTTACCAAAATGCTGTAAGCGTGCAAAATGAGGAGATCTTTTTATATCTAAGGAAAGTGCATCTGTAAGATATTGAGGAGAACAGAGTGATTTTTTTTTAATGCTGTATATTGTTTAGTTTAACATAATCACATACTTGGAGAGAAACAATTACAGTTCCGGTTGCAGGATTCTATTTAATATTTTCATAGGCATATCACAGGAGCAAAATACCTGTGGATCATATTCTGACTACTGAGAAGCGCTAGTTGCAATCATATAGAAATATTTTTAAACACAAAATGACTACAAAGCAAAGATGCGTCTAGTTGGGGCTGAGAAGGAGAGGAGGAGTTCATTGTCTTCCCAAGACTCAACTGCCAAATGTGAACTTTATAGTGTGCAAAGAAAGTAAAAAGCATTTTCCACAGCTCTCACAAAATTGCAGTTATTAGACCCCACACAACCCAGTTTTTCATGTGGGCTCTTCTGTAGAGGAAAAAGCAGAAACATTCAAATTAATTTAGTGAGAGGATCTTGCACATAAACACTGGTCCAAGTTCCTGCAAATGGAAACTGGTTGCCTGATAATTGGATACAGGATAGTGCTGTATCAAGGTTTAATAATGTATTTAAAATACAAAGTACAGAAATAAAAATTCTTTTCTTTTTTTCTGTTCCAGGTTCTCTGGGAGATGCTAACAAGGGAGGTCCCCTTTAAAGGCTTGGAAGGATTACAAGTAGCTTGGCTTGTAGTGGAAAAAAACGAGGTAAGACTACGTTTCTACATTCAGGTACATAGATCAGAAAACAGTATTGGGGTTTTGCAAAAGACTTTTTCATCTTCTTCAAATTGAAAGTAAGTTCACGCGTATGGAAAGATTAGCAGTAGGAGCTAACACAAAGGGTCAAAGTGATGTTATTCCTCATGAATGGACCCTTTACATCTAATTGTTGCAGCTTCACGTCGTGATGCTGTAGATCAAAAATTGTACAAGTACTGTACTAGTTTCTCAGTCTCAATTGTAAAACCTAGGGGTTTGTTCTTAGTGATGAAAGAAGCCATTGCGTCCAAGGTAGGGGAACAGTTTAACTCCATCTCCTGCGTTTAGGACATCTTTTTACTGGCCGGGAGTTGATATATCTGTAAGAGACCTTCAGCTACTTCAACTTAACTCTCCCAGCAGGAGTCACTATAGTACAAGAAACTGCCGCTTAGATGAAAATTTCAAAAATAAAAGAAGAAAAAATAGTTTTAAAAAAAGAGAGAAATTACAGTTTTGCCACCTACGTTCAACACTACATTGAAGATGAGCTCCTCACTGGTATCGGCAAGGCTGTGGCATAGCTGCAAGCCTCCTCATGCAGAGTCTTTCCATTTCAAAAGCACTTCAGTGGTGTAAACACCGTTTGTACAGTGTCCCCAGCCTCGCTTTTCTTCTTCTCACAAATTGAGGCTTCAGTTAGTTGGACATGTGAGCGTATATCTGAACACATAGTCCCTTGATATCAAAGACAGTAACTACATTTAAAAAACATTTAAAGTTGTGACTGTACCACACACAGACAAGCATGGAAATCCTCCACAAAGATGAAACCTCCTCTATCTAGACACAGCGGAAGCTTGGGAAACATTACAATGGCGAGGCAGTGGCTGTACAATACAGATTCCTATTATTCTACATAAACTGTTTCTCAAAATGCTTCAGAGTTAAACAGAGGAGCTAGGTTTCCTCCTCTTAGTTTAATATTTTTTGTTGGTGGTTTTTTTTCCCCCCTCTCTTTTTCACTTCTATTTAAGGACTGGATTAATTCTAGTGAGTGATACTGTGATATACCGATTAGTTGGAAATGCTACGTTACTGGTGTGAAGATTAAGACTGTGGTCTTCTACAGCATTTATCAGAGCAGGAGGTGCAATGAGACTTTCTCCTAGGTTAGAAGAAACCTTATATGTCAGTGTGAAGGAGGAACCATGAAACTTTCCATCACGAGTATTTCTTTCCTATGCCCACCACATGCAGTTTTATGTAAGGGGTTCAGAGTGGCATTGGGAATATTGTAGGGAGATGTAGTCATACGCTGAAAGATGTCGGAGGGTACAACGCTCATTTCTCTACAGTTTGCAAGAGCAAGGAACTGTGTAAAATACGGTATGAACAAAATGTGGACATGACAACTATTTTACTCATGGCTGAAGAAACTGAAGGGGTGACATGTTCAGAGCCAGCTGTTGGTCTGCCAAGTACCGCTAGCCTGTTGCTACCATCTTCTTTGGAAGGGTGCCAGGGAGCTTAGAGGGCATTAACACTTGCTGACATTGTTTTTATTTTTTCTGGCCATGACTTAGGGAACATGCCCAGCGTAAGCCTTGTAAGTCAGCTTGTGCTACTTTTCTTCACAGTTCCTGTGTCCCAAAGCAAGTGTGCGGGTTAGGTTCTGCTCTCAGTTCCAGCTGTTGACATCAGTGGGGTTGCATGGTTCCAGTTCACAACAGAATTGAATCACTGTTGAGCCAGTCCTTCGTTCACTGCACTGCAAGTCTCTTGTTAAAATCAGTGTGGGACTGAGGCCAAAGTGTAATTGTATAGGGTGAAAAATGCCCCTTTGCAAAGCCTGAGACCAACAAATGAAGTGGATTTTAGTGATTCTGTATGAGTGTTTTTTGACTCTCTGCATAATTTCAGACTGTTAATTTTATTCTGATAAGAGTTTCAGTGTAATTTTTTTTTAATCCAGAAAAGAAAAACATGAGAGTTCAGATTATGCTAGGCATGATCTCATAGTAAATTACCACTGAGAAATGTCATCTTTATTATGGTACGACACTTTTGGAACCTGCTACCTCTATAATATATGACAGATAATGTTCTGCACAAGTGAGACACGTATAAATGGTGATTGCAACTGATTCTCCACCTCCTGGAACAGTGAGGGTTACGGACAAATACTGTAGCAAGACTAGCCAGTGTATTTTTAGGCTAATGACTCAACCAGAGATCAAGCACCAGTACAATTTGTTTATGCATTGTACAAATTTCTGTGTATTTCTTGCACAGAAAGCTTTGCACCTTAAGGTATTACGTTATTTTAATAATCATACTCCTGTGGTGCCCTGGCTCTGTATCTCCTGTTTCCATTTTTCATGGTGTTCAAATTTGTTAACTCTTCCTTTGTCTGCTGTGGCTTCTCAGGCTTTGCAGGTCATGTTGCAGTAATTTAATGGCACAATTTGACAAAACTTGGTCTGCTATGTTTCTGAAATGCCAAAAGTAGGACAGATCAAAGGGTCTTCCTGGCAGGTTGATCTGAATGGGAATGTAATACCTGGTTCTCACCTGTTACAGCACAGGGAACCCTTTTTCTAGCTTGACCTGTCTTAGATTTGGACCCATTTCACTGAGGAACTGATTTTTTTATCTACATACTTTTTAATTTAGTATGAAACATCTGAAGTCAGTTAACTGCCTTAGCAAGAGCAGAGGGATCTCCTTATATGTGTAATGTTTTTGGGAAGCACGTTTAATCTCAACTGGAGAGGGTTTTGTATCTGGGTATGTGTATATGAAAATGGATTTGCTTTTAGGCTTTACAGTGTGGAGGCAGAGTCTTTAAAGTAAAAGTCTGAAGACTGACTGAGGGGATCTTTTCATGGTTTAGAACTCTCAGCAAAAGAAACGAAATAAGCTTCAAACTAACTCTCTGTAGTCAGTGGTACTGGCTATAACCAGAAACTCCTTGTCTTCAGTCATCAGGAAATATTTATACGAGTTCACTGTGCTCTGTGAGCGCTCTCTGAGATCTGCATGTCCTCATTAATCCTTCTGACCACAGGCTCATGAAACGTCTCTTGTGTCATGTAGAGCTCCACTTAACTCTTTTTAACTCACTTAATGTAATCTATATTTCAGCTGTTTGTTTTATCAAAAGTGATTATGGTATTCTACAGCTGGATCGCCTGTGTGGGAGAAAAGGAATTAAGGCAGACTGTACATTATACCTATCTTGACAAGCATCTTAGAATACCGTGCAGTAACCTCCATAAATTATTATTTAGCTGTTTGCCTCATTTTCGCTTCCTTGTCTCCGAGCTTTCTTAAACACCTCCATTTGTTCATTTGTTCCATTCCTTCTTTATAGGTCTATCAATTTGTACATCTTGCTAGTCTTCGTAATTTTGATTTTTCTTTTTAATATGTCTATCTGCAATGTTTATATTATGTTGAAAAGAAAGAGGAGTGTGTTTTACTTCTTTTAATAGCCTGCTTTTATAGGGAATCTATTAGTAGCAGCTTTAAAGGGAAATAACTGGTACATTCTCTCTCCTTTAGAGATTAACCATTCCAAGCAGTTGTCCCAGAAGTTTCGCAGAACTGATGCACCAATGTTGGGATGCTGATTCAAAGGTAATTTAATTTGTGTCTGATTTCTACACCACCACCCTCCAACTTGTTTTGCTAGGTGAGTTAGTGTTTCTTTGGAGGACAAATCCCAGCTAACACCATTGCTGCATGGTAGCAGACATATTTCTCACATTTCTTCTCAAAGATAGCCGAAACCGTCTTTTTTTTTTTTAATGTGCTTACATATTTATACCTAAATACCTCTCTTTCCCTGTTAATCAAGAGCTGTTATACTGTTAACTTCCCTGACTACTTAAGACAATGCCTGTAAATAGGGTACGATGGCAAGAATGTAGCCATTCTGGTGCAAGTGAAAAATTGACCTTTTCTATGTTCTTTCAGTAGTTGGAAGTTAATCTTTCTTGGAGCATCACATATGAAATATCTATTTCAAGGTCCAACTTTGATGTCTTCCTTGTGTTGAAAACATGTGAAGAGTTAATCCGTAAAATATGGGTAGGAACAGTAGCAACATATTCTAAATTAGCATTAAACCTTTCCTAATCTTTTCCCTTGGGATTGTGGATGATGAGCTTTATAATGATTGTACTGTAATAATATAATAATAGAAATACTGAAATATATTGTTTAACCATGAAAACAGAGTGAAAATACAAGTTAAAGAGCCAAACTATTGTTGCTATTAATCTGCCCCTAGAAGAATAAACTGAAAGGGAAATTAGAGTGTTTACTCAGTAAAAACTTTTCTAGATTATGGGAGTTACCTTCTTTAAATCAACTCTGCTATCATCCTGTTGTACATAAAAGTGGCTGGAAAGAGCCTGTGGGCACCCTAGCTTTATTACCAAGTATTAGCATCCATTTCCTTTGTCTGTGAAGGTATTAGAGGAAAGGATAGGTAAGGAAAGGATATTATGGTCTTTTTCTCAAGTCAAGGCACCAACAAGAACTTTGTTCCTTTAAACTCAGAAAAAAGGTTAGCTACTACTTCAGAGGGACCAAGATTAATCCCAAGAACAATTACAGCACTTAGGTGCTCTAAAGCTAGAACCTATCACCAGAGAGTAGCCATAGGAGATCAGTATGAGAAGACAGATTTCCCTCCTTATTTTCTTTTTTTTAAGCAAGGAGTTGCTTTCCTACATAGTGGATCCAGAAGCCTGAGATCCATCATCAGCATGTGGTTTCCACGTGAACACCTGCTTAAATGCCATTCCCTTAATATCTCCCTCTTTATCCTCTGCACAGAAGAGAGAGAAGAAAAATGCTTTGTATGTTTGCACCTACAAGTAGACTGTTTAAGTTCTAGGTCAGCAATTACTGAAGAGCGCTTTCCAGTGGTAACTATCTATCTATAATACTTACTCCCAAGCATCAGCATCGCTACCAAATGACTCAGAATAAGAATTATAGGAGCTTCTTTTCTGTAATTACAGGACATACTATGTCACCTCGCTCTCTGGCTTGCTGTAGCCAGGTACATAACTGTCCGGAAGGCTGTTGCTGTTTTTCAAGGAGGGGGTAGATCTGCATGTTGTAAAAGAGGGATGCCCAACCATCAGGCTGAGTTCTGTCTGTGCTAGCAGTTCACCTGCGTTTGGGCTGGTTGCTGGAAGCACTGTTCGTGGGGTCTCTGATGTGTGCAAGGAGGGAATCTCACCTTAGACATGTTTTTCTGACAGTGTTCTTCGCTACTTTTTTCATGCAGCTTCTTTCCTGTTAGGCAATTATAAATGCACGGTTCACGTGACTGAAATGGAGTAATCTCTGGTCACAGTTTGGGCATGTGACTGACTTAGTCACGTGCTGGGAAAGGATCGCTGCTTACTGCTCTCAAAATGCCTTGATAAAAGGCTGTGTGGCCTGCGTGAGCCAAAAGATGGAGCACACTCCTCTCAAATACTGCTCTGTGAAACGTTTCCTTTTCACCAGGATTAGCTTTAGAAAATCAGATAGTTGATGCATGAACAACTTGCTGAAGGTCAAGTGGGGGTGAGCCGGAGGATGTCAGCTGCTCAGAAGCAATTGCTCATGTACATACTTTTAGCCTGCAGGAAGCACAAGGTGTCTTTAGGTGGCCTACCCCTGAGAAAAGAGGGATGTGCATTTACTGTGGGGCTGAGCAATGCAGGTGGAGAGCTGCTGCAGAGCAGCTGGAGTGTCAGACACTGCTCACACATTAACTTCCTCATGGGAATGGACAGAGTTACTAATTTTGCTTTGAATTTGTAAGAATTTCTTCATATGCGGAGAAGAAAGTCTGTGGTGCATTACTCCACAGGATATTTGTAGTGGTAGACTTTATACAGTTTAAACTGTGCTAGTTGAAACAAACAGTCCCTAGTGGGTTCAGAACATTTGACTAAAATGTTATTTACCAATTATTTTAAGTTAGTAATTATTAAAGAAAAATCTCTGTGGTAACTAAGTATCTTAAATAACTACTTCTATGTGTTAAAATCCACATGCTGGATTTTAACCAAACAAGCTGCTTTTGCTTGGGTGCTAGTTCATTGTACAAACAAGCTTGCTCATCACTGATGCTTTTGTTTACTGGGGATATTTGCTTTTGAAACACAGGTGAGTGGTTCTTCCTCATTTCATCTGTTCCTTCATTTTATCCCCACTTTAACATCAAAGATGTTTGTAAATTACTGAATATTTTAATGGAAATCAGAAACCTGGGGACAGAGAGAAGCGGCAAGAAAGGAAAGGCATATGGACTAAATATCCTGGTTTTATGCAGACCTTTTTAGTAAGAAATACTGAGAGGAAGGAAACAGTGAAAACATTAGCCAGAATTATTTCTAGAGGGGCATATATTTTAAAGATTTTTGTATGAGGCATCACAGATATAAAGGGAAACAATTTTCAAAGGCGACTCATGCCTTGATATTTTAAGAATCTCTTACAAGGAATGACTTGAGATGCCTGACTTTCTAGAAAGTGCTAAACAGTCATCCACCGAAAATAAGACTTTTTTTAAAAAAAGCTTCTCAGCTTGGGCTGCCAATTTCAACAATCACTTCTGGCCAGTTTTAACCAAGGTATATCGGTCTGCATTTAGAATGCATTCATTAAATCTGAAATTACCGTTGCCTAGGGGGAAGAAACCAACAAAACCTGTGTGGCAGTGTAGGCTTGTGTCTTACTGTCAGTTTGCCTCCAGGGAAAGCTGGTACCTGTAAATCTGGCAGCTACAAAGCTGACAGGGTAGCTGGTGGCTGTTCACAGAAATTGCACAGCCAGAGATGTACAAGTTTATCAGTACTGTGTGACTGCCTTTGTTCCAGCTCTACTTGTGCAACTGAACAGCTCCTTTGCTTGTAGTGTAGGTCCCAAAGACCATGTGTTGCTGCTCCTCCCAAACCGGTCAGTCAGTGCTTTCACCAGCCCTTTGCAAAAGCCCTGTTCTCTGTCATTATCTCCACTCCAGTGACTCCAGGCAGGCTCGATCGTAGTGTTGACTGTGCTCACTTAGTGTCAGCCCTGCCCTATGCTTCCCAGTAGACCCCCAAGAAAGAAGGAGCATGCAAAACTCATGGAAGTGTTTTCTAAAAGAATCCTAAAAATGTCATAGAATATTGTAATTAATGCAGGATGAGGATGTTTGCCCTTCACCTCTTCCTGAAAACAGAATTCATTTAGTCGAGGCACATCACACACCTGCCAGTCTGTTGGACAGTATGTAGCAGCAGTGTATGTACCTGTACAGTATGTACCTGGGTATATTAGTGGGAGCCGTGATCTCCCATCTGGCAGCTTCCTGACCATTTGGGAGGCTCTTGAATCCCCTCAACGGTTCACACCCACTGGGGGGGTTACAAGGGATGCAGCTGTAGCAACAAGAAGGGTGTGAGGGCTGTTGAAAGATTCTCCTTCCCCAAAACCGCACAGCAGTTGTCTGTCCCGGTTGGTGTCAGTGATTAATTCAGTGCTCTGTACCCCCAAGCGTGGCACACTGCCTGACCGGGGAAGTTTGTGTTCTTCCAGAGGGTTCAGGGGGTCTGCTCAGCCATGGCAGGGCCAGCAGCATCATGCACGTAGGGACACAACTGCTGCCCCCGCCCCAACCCCCCCGTATTGCAGGGGAACTCTGCTGGGTTTCCAGAGTGCGACCAGATCAACAAGTGCAAGCGATGTGCTGCCACATAGGCACCTGCTGCCACGCTGCTCCGTGCACCCCAGTGCCGCTCCGTGGATGCTGGGCTGGGGCCAGGCTGCGTAAGCACGTGGTGGCTGGGGCAAGTGCGCTCTGTCGCAAAGAGAATCTGCATAGCTTGTCCAGCTGCCTGTTGCCTGAAATCATGGAGATGGACCAAAAAATGACAGACAAAGCCTCCAGTTACAGCCGAATAGTGCAGCGTTACAGTATAAGAGAGCTTGTCTTTTTTTGTTATGCATTTGACACTTTTTCATGCTGTTTGACATTTAAAATAAAGAAATTGTCTTTCTTTTATAATGTAGAAATCACTTGGATCTTCCTAGGAGAGACACCTCAGCATTGTTCCTAATTGTTTTTGTGCTCCCAAATTAAAATGCACGTTTTAATTGCGGCATCTGTAATTTTAGCAGAAATGGTATAATTACAGGCGCGATAGAGAGAGAATGTGCATCATCCCCTTATTATGTATCCACATTTTGTTTCAACCTTTTGTCTCAACCTTGTCTGGGGTCTGTCAAACAGACTAACAGAGTCAGCGCTCTTTCAAGAAACACATTTAACTGTGGCTTTTTCAGTTTCCAGTTATTATCCTGCTTCATAGCTTCCTTTTGGGACTAAGGGGAAAGTAGAGAATACAGCAGAAGTTTTTACTGCTCTCCATGGCTAGTGAGCACAGTGGGTGTTGGATGGAGAGCCCGGGAACAGAAAGTTCAATAAATGAGCCCAAGACAGAAGAGCAGAGGCACAGCTGGCCATGAGCTCAGCTGCCTCCATCTTCGCTTCTGCCCCAGCAGCTCCTGAGATAGCTAAGTGAGAGGTTTTTCTGGAAAGACTGTTCTCTGCAAGAAAGGCACTGCACCCAGAAACCTATTTTAATGGGCAGCTAAACAGCTTGTTCACACATTAAAGAGATTGGGTTTGCTACCTGTAAAAGACCGTCTGCATAATTACTAGTTCCAATGGGTCCAGCCTTCTCTTTTTGGGAACATTTTCCTTCTTAGCTTGAGGAAATATTTATTCTTTATAATTAAGAATCTTGATGGTTATTGATGCTACTAATGCTGTTTCATGCTCTTACTGAGTACCAGGAGGTTTTACTGGTAGGTGTAGGGAACTAAGCTAAAGCTTGAGTCCTACTAGCTTGTGTGACTCTTCCCAAACCAACCTTTTCTTCAATGGGAAGAACAAAACCCACCCATTTCCAAATTTACAGTACTCTCTTAGGATGCTGTGTTTAGAAAGCAGCATCCCAATTTCTGTTGCTTGCAGTCTTTTAGTTGAAAAATTCCTGCAAATAATTTTACACAGTAGTAGTTGTGTATGAATGCAAATGCTGTGTTTTATTTTGGGGTTTTTTTTGTCTTCAGAAAAGGCCATCTTTCAAGCAGATCATTTCAATCCTGGAATCTATGTCAAATGACAGCAACCTTCCAGACCAGTGCAACTCATTCCTGCATAACAAGGCGGAGTGGAGGTAAGTTTCTTTCCTCCCAAGCTGAAATGATGTGGTTTTCCTTTGAAAAGGTGTGAGTTAATATTCTTCAGAAAGACATCAGACTCCGATGATGTATTGGTAGAAAATATCCGTGCTTGAGGTATTTTTAGAATATAATTTACCTTGTTGTTTTTCGGGAATGCCCAGAATGTTGTGAAACTTGTATTAGGAGCCAATACACTTAGCTGTACCCTATATTTATTATTACACTGGTTTAGGTATCACGATATTTATGGTTTTGTGATTCACATCTTAAAACCAATTACATGTTTTCAGTCAGTAGCGTGAGGGCAAAACAACTCGGGTATCGTATGTTTGATACACTTCCTATAAAAACTGCATAGGCTTGTCTTTATATTTAAAACAGAAGGATAAAGGGCGTAACAGAGTACATTTTCAAATCATGCCTCTGTGTGTCTTCACTTGTGTTCTGCCGTTTTTTGTGCGTTCTCTCCTTTGTATTGGCTTTCTGTGCCCACGCTCAGCGTATGCCCAGCCCTGCTCTCGCACAGCGTCCCAGCGTTGCTCGAGCATCTGGTTTTACCTGTTGCCAATCGTAATTTTTATTCAGCAGGGATTCTAAGTGGAGATGGGATTTGAGAAAATTTTATAACATGCCACAGTTTTACAGTAGAAGTTTCAGCCTATTTTCTGTATGTGCCGAAACTTTAAATGAACCTGTCCCCGAAGCCTCAGGTGTCAGTCGGAAGGCTGGCTGCTGCACAGAGCACCCTTCTGTTCGGAAACGAAAACTGAAAACAGGCCCGCATAGGCAGAAGACTCTCACCGGCCGATCGTGCCTCAGTCTATATTAAGCAGCGCTGGCCCCGCTCCAGGCGCGCTGGGGGCAGAAGTACTGGAAGGTGCCCCGCCTGCAGGCCGCGCAGGGGGCCCCGGGTGCGCTGGGTGCAGGGGGCGGGAGGGCGCCTGGGAGCGAGGCGAGGCTCGAAACTGCATCCCAGGCTTCGTCCGCGGACTTCCAAGGAAAATCAAGATGTCTGCTTTTAATCGGCGAGTGGAAAAAGTGAGGTGGCGGTGGGACGCTCCCCCGGTCACATGGTGGGAATATAAATAGCCGGGGCCGGGGCCGGGGCCGGGACCGCTCCTGCCCTGACTCAGCAGCGCCGGCGGCG
>VWZZ01000295.1:464111-490556 GCA_013399095.1 Psophia crepitans | reverse complement strand
ACCGCCGGCGGCGGCGGGGCGCCACCTGCTGGCCGCAGCGCACACCTGCGCCGCCCCACCGCCCGGCTCCCCTGCGGCCGCCGCTGCCAGGTTCCCCCGTGGAGCGGCCCGTAGCGCTGTGTTCAGCCAGTACCCGATGATTTTATCCCTGGTGTTGCTTTTGCAACATATCGGTGTGCCTTCTCGCCCTCCCCACGCCCCCAGTCCCCTACTCTAAAGCTTGGGACAGCTGTCGGGCATTTAAAACCGTGTTTCTTGGGCACCGTTGTTTGTGCAGGCGCTGGGCACCACGCTGTGGGTTTGGTAGCAGGCAGGGTACACGGAGGCTTGGAAGGAAGATACCGCCCAGTGTGGGGTCTCTCACACACCCCTGTATAATAACAGTATTTATTTAAAAGATGAGCAAGTACGCAAATCCCTTCAGGAAAAACAAATGACTACTTAAATCTTGTCAATATAGCAGAATAAAAGCTGTGCTAGTTGACATTTGGTGACATTAAGGTTCTTTCATTAAATTGACTCCTTTCTTGGAGTGCGGTACTTGGTAGCCCAAGTATTTCTTGCAGATTTGATTCTGACGCACCTAAATTGCCGAGATGGGGAATGGCTAACAAAGCGTTAAAAGAAAAGCCATGTAGAAACAAAGCGTTCTTCGGTACTATCATGTCACAGAAAAACTTCTTACCATGGAGATGTGGTAAAGGTAAATTTGGCAATTTTTTGAAGAATAAATAACTTCAAGACAAGGAAGCAGGAGACAAAAATACAAATTCATGATGGGGCATGATTTGCCTGAAAGCAAAGATGATTTCTGAATTAAGCCAAAATGGAAACACAAAGTGGAAAAAGAGCGCAGGTCCTGTGGGGACTTGCTCAGAAGCCGGGTAAGGTCGGCGTGCTCTTACCTGAATTCTGGTACCAGCTGCCTTCCCTGACGGGAGGGAGAGCTGTGTCTGTATGGGAACGCTCGTGAAGGCTAAGCCAAATTAACAGAAACTGTGCGTGTGCATGAAGTGATCCCAAGGGATAAACTAAATCAGACTAAGACTCTTTCTGAGAACAGTTGTGCAGAAGTTTAATGTGTTTTAACTTCTGCATTGAAAAATCTTTGGTTTACTTATTGGTTTATTATTTTTTTTGTTTGTTTTTTATCCCGTAGTGATTTGCAAAGCTATAGTTGAACCATCAACAGGGAAAGAATGAGACGTGTTACCAAGAAACAGGGAATTCTAATGAAGCTATCAGAGCCCTGGAGAAGGGTGGGATTGGGAAAGCAAAACCTGTGCTTGTTCTTTTGAGGGACCTCCACATTAGTGATCCAGATACTGCACTTTCACAGGGATATTGCACTTACCAAAGCAAGTCAGATCTCAGACAAACTGGATTGCGTTTTTCCCCACTCTTGAAAACAGATAAAGTGAGGTTCTTTTTGTATAGCGATGCGCAAAATACACATCTGTAGCAGCGAGTATCCAGAGTCTTCAACGTCTGTGACAGGCTGGCATGAGAACTGAGAGTGGGCTGAGTCTATACATGGCTGGCAGGGGTGATAAGATAAATGGCACTTTGATCTATCTTTACTGTGGTCTTACTTGCAACATTTACTGGTCTTGATGTTTATGTTAATAATACATTTTAATCTGCCTGTTCTATCATTTCCTGAAATTAATTCAGTATGTTACTTGCCAGCTGTTCTACCCTTCACACTTGTATTGTTTAATCGAACAGGGAAACTGCCTTACGACTGTTGCACAGGTCTGCCTTACGTTTAAGTTCATATTCTGTGCTTTTTGGAGCACTTTTTCAAGTCACTTTTATTACAGTAGGAAAAAATTACTATTGAAGTAATGATGTTCCAATTCAGTGAGAGATCACATTTGTCTGCATTTAGTCATACATACTTGCTGCGTTTCTCCTTCCATCCTCTCCCTGCAAGTGGCTGTTCTGATGATTTAAATAGTCTATTAGTGGTACTTATATTAGTGTATCAGTAGCAATTCAAGACATATAAACAAATGCCAGTCATTGTTTTTAATCTGTGACTGTTTATCGTTATAGTTTCTAATAATACAGTGTATGTTCTTCAGTGTCACAGAATGAGATGGTTCTTGAAAAGCCAGTAAGCTCAGACTGCAGAACTACAGAAGCAAACAAATCCACATGCCCTGCCATGTATAATGTTTCAAGCTGCTTCATTTATGAAGTAAGACTCATTAACTGGGCAATGTACAGTAGCTTTCTCTTTAATTACACAGTTTTATTATACAGTGGAATTATTTTTCAGAATGCAACTGTTTTCGCAGACTGACCTTTTATTATAAGAGAAGATTCTGTCTAATGAAGAGAGATAATTACAGCACAAAATAGGCTTTTGACATATAGAAAGCTATTGTTACCGGGACTTTCCTAGTGCAGAATGTTATTTAAAAGAGAATTTAATTTACATATTTAAAAAATTGTAGAGTTGCTTCTAAGTAGCAATGATGTTGGGGGACAAACTAAGAAAAGCAGCGGTTGCAACTGTCCTCGGATTGCTCTGTAGTTCCCACGGTAGATTGCGTTGTGTGTGTTGCACCTGACAGAAAGGGTTTACGATAGGGAAATGAATGTTTGGAGAGGAGTCACTTCCTGGCCTTCTGTCCAGTGCTTTTTCGTTTTGTTCCTGTAATTGTCTCTTTATTAGGATGCAGGACCACTTTGCACCCAGCGCAGAGATCAGCCTTGACCTTTGCATGCCTAAATACTAGAGAGAATTTTGCTTGAAATCCGAAGCGTAATAATTGCGAGGGGCATTTGTTCTGACCACCACATCGAACAGCTCACTCAGCAGGATTTAAGTGTGATAAATGCCATTGCCCCAGGTGGCTGATTTTTGCAGTAGAATTAAGCGTGGTGGTAGAGTTTGCAAAAGAGTTTGCTGGTTAGTCCAGCTCTGAATCCTTTCACTGTACTTTGTAAGCATTACGCTCTGACAGAGATGGCTTATTAAAATATGAAATCTATAAGATTTGGAATATTTAAATTATTTTGTTTACTGAAATAGGCTGTTTGGGTATGCCTGAACTCCTTTAGGTTGATACTGGAGAAAAGCTTAATCATTCCATGCCAGGACATGAGATTTACAGGAAGGAATAATTCTTTTTTTTTTTTTTTAACCCCCAAATAGAAATGTCAACTAACTCTGTTAGTCCTTTCATCTTCTTTTTGAAAATATCAGAAGGAGCAGGTTTTTTTGCAGTGTGTTTATGAAGGGAAAATGTTGTGAAAGTTTAAGCAGAAGATTTGGCATTGCAGAGTCCTAAAAGCTATCTTCAGAGCTCTCTTCAGGATCCCTGTCTCTTCAGGAGCTCGCGCTCTCTAGGAGGAAAACAAAATGCTGTGATTGACTGTTCCCACAATGTGAAGAGGAAACAGTTGAAGTAATAGTCAGGACACAGGTGGCAGGCAGTGCCCAGTCTCCCAAACAGTCACATATATGGTTTGTTAAATGCAAACACAACCTTTGATACAAATTGAAGGTTATTCTTTGGTTATCCCACAAGCAAAAAATATGGCTGAATTTAGTGATGGATTTATTTTTCTGTACCTTCTAGTATACACCCATGCATTTGCAGCAGAAAACTTGTTAAACACTTTTCCAAGAGCAGTTCAGTTCATGTGTGTGAAAGATGCTGTCCATCAGAAAGCATGTCAAAGGAAACCACTTTGTTAAGGGATGAGGTACATGCACTGCAGCCCAGTAAAGACAGTACCTGAAGCTTTTTAGAGTACTGCCTTCACCTCCTGCCTTTCTTATTTTTCACACTTTTGCATGTATGGTGAGAAGCAGAGACAAGAAAAACAAATCCTTTTATTAACTCTTCCTACCTTGAGAAGTTTGTATGTATAACCCTTTGCAGAACTGGATCATATCGTGGTTTATATTCTTGCTCTTACATCTTCACCTAGAGAAACAGGAAGGTGGGCGGGAAAAACACCCCGGTGTTGCTTCTGTGCATTTTGAGTATAAGTCCAAATAGTATTTATAGGCAGGTTATAACCCCAGGCTAATGGGCTGCTTAGACTGCCCTATTGTGTTGCTAATGATTGTCCCGTTACCAGTTCTTAATGCAGTTTCTTCATGGATAAGATCATGTTTGATGATTTTGAAGGAAAAGATGGCATTTTAGTTTTTAAAATGTTGCTATTACATGGCATTTTACTCTTTTAAATGTTGTTTTTCTTCAACTGAAGGTATTATGGTTGTTAGTATAAACACCGCCAGTTGTTCTTAAAGCTCCGAAAAGCTTTGCTCTTGGTAATTAAATGAACTGCTTGAGTTAGTATTGTACTTTTCAGTCTTTCACATTTAATTAACATTCAAGTGGGAATTGTGAACAATTTATATCTGTCAGAAAAAGACAAGACGTAACAAATTGTCTCCGTGCAGATGTGAAATTGAGGCAACCTTAGAGAGACTAAAGAAACTGGAGCGTGATCTGAGCTTTAAAGAGCAAGAGCTAAAGGAACGGGAGCGACGTTTGAGGATGTGGGAGCAGAAGTTAACCGAACAGTCCAATACTCCTGTAAGTAGACAATAATTCAACCTTCCATCTTACTTCAGAAAGTATTTGGAACTTTGTCTATGTGAATCTAAAGAAACACCAAGGAAATAGTGTCCCTGTTTTCTTCAGTTGTTCCTTTGGGTCAATTAAAGTCTATTTTATTACATCACTATTTTGAATGTTCTATTTTAAAAAGTTTCATCTAATATATTAGATACCTGGTATTGCTGATAATTCATATTGTGCCATGGGCACTTAAGTAGTTTCCCATTGATTTAATTACAGTTCTCAGCTTTAAAAGTTGATTGCATTCAACAAATTCATTTTTTGAATAGAGAGTTGTTGACTTTAATGGATGCAGGATTTGGTCTTAAATGTAAGATTCATTTGTTTTTGCAGAAGAAGGCTTGAGAAACCTATGTATATATTTTTTTCATTGTGTTCTTTTTCTTTGAGAAGAACTAAATTTCCATTCTGCAAAAAAGGGGGTCAAAATTTGAAGTGTTTGTTTAGGGCTTTGTTCGTAATTATAGTTAACATACTTGTACTGGCCAGTTACTAGCAGTTAGGATTGTCACGTTTCTATTAATAAATTGAACAAAACCACTTCCTTGGATTATCTTGAATTTCTTAACTAAATACGATGCTTTTGACTACTGACTGGCAGAGGGAAGACCACAGGGTTAGTGGATGGCTAGACATATTACAACAGAATTGTTGTTAAGAAAAATACTGCATTACCTACTTGTTTTTAAAACACTAGCCAAAACAAATACCAAAGCAAGATTGCAGTAGCATGTGATTTCTCTTATGTACAATTTCATCCTACTTACAGCCTTGATTCCAGCCAGACCCAGTTACATACAACTTGTTTTTAAGGCATAGTTTATTGCTGTTGTTTGAATGAAGTTGCATTCGTGTTCCAGCTGAGAACATGCAGTAATGAAATCAAGAAGACAGTGTTTTCCAATGTGCAGATACTGTATGTTCTCAGTACATGTCTGTATGCCTGCTTTAACGCTTGCAAACTTCCAGTAACTGAGCTGTGAGCCATCATCTATCCTGAGCACAGCATGAGACACAGCCTTAATGAGCAAATCGTTTCACAAGCAAGGCCCTAGGGTTTTTTATGCTGTACTTGCTTATGACTTCTACTTTTCACTTAGAGCTGGTATTGCTGAAAGAATAAAGCATTGTGCTAAGGCCTATTGTGCTAAGCATGAACTATCTTTCTGCATAACATTAACCCAACTCTCCTATTGCATTTAAATGCAATTTCTTCTAATAGAGAAATATAGTTTGTTTTTTCCATAGATCTTCAGTGAACTGTTACACTGAACGGCTTTTAAAAAAGCCCTTTCGTTGAAAAAGAATTGGCCTACTGGCAAAAATTGGCTTGTTCAAGCATTATTGTTTTTTCATAGCAAATGAAGTTCTACAAGGCACTGGTTACAAATACAACTTTATTTTAAATTCATAGCTGTAAATCATTTGCAAAACATCCCTGGGCGTTTTGTTTGCAAGCTGTAATCCATTTAGTTGAGTATCTTCTTCCCTCCCTTGGTTCAGGGTATGTCTACACAGCAGTATCAAACTGAAGGATTGCAACAGGGAGGTGCACTGCTCGATTTTAAGTTACCTTGGCTGTAAAAATGGTAGTAAAGATACGGCAACCGGAGCTAATAACTCAGCTTAGGGTGCCCACTAGGCTTATACCTGGTTCTTAACCAGCACTGGGCCTTGTTGTGTCTTAGCTGGTACTGTCATCCCTGCTCTACGCTCTGCAGTCACTTTTTTGTTTTGCTCTGCAGCAAAGACCAGAGGCCAGCAGATACTAATAAAGTGGTGTGCAGGAGGAAAAACTCAAACCAAATGAAAGGAGAACAGGGAAGCCGTCTCTGCCACTTGATTCTCCAGTGTTTTAGGTAGAAAATTCATCCTGTATGGTAGGTAGCTATGAGTGGCAGGCTGCTCCTGCTCCAAAGAATAAAGTATAGCTTTACACCCATCAGGATGAGGCCAATCTTCAGAAACACTTCTGTGAAAGTAGTGTTTCTCTCTGCTCTTGCTTTGACCCTGTTTCTGCTGTGTCTTATACAGCAGACACCTTTGAGTCTGATCTCTGCAAATCCCTTTGTGCAGATCTCCAAGAGCCTCTTGCACAAGGGAATCCGGAGCCTTTCGGAGGAGTAAAATATATCCACAGCTGTAGTGATATGGGAAACTTTAAGAAGAGGAGTGTATGTAGCTAAGCGGAAGCTCATATTTAGAGGAAGACAGTGAGCAAGATGCAAAATCCAGATGTTCACCTGTGGTGCCATGCACCTGCAGGTGGTCATTTAAGAACAAGTGGCTTGTACAGAGACTGGGGATCCCAGCTATCTATAGAAATCTCTTCACCATAATTATCATAGGCAGTGCAACACGACAGGCAGGTCCTGTCGCAATGAGCTTCTGAGTTCTCCAGGTAACGAGATGGCAAAACATAGAGGAAGTAAGGTGATTATAACGCGCAAAATGAGCCACAGTTGCGGCCCATTTGCGGGCCCACTGCCAGGCACTGCACAAACACTGACCCAGAAACGTGTTTCAGAGGAAAGCTGTTTCGCAGCTTTGTTGAGTTTTATAGGGAATTCTTTCTCTCTCTCAGGGGCTGCTTTTCCATGGATCTAAGGTGACTAAAACTGCAGTAGCTGACAGAAGAACTACCTGACACTGAATCATGTGTGCTGGGCGTCTATTTTATGTAGCTAGGTCTTGTTTTTAAAATACTCCTTCTCTTTATCAGTAGGAGCTCTTGGTGTCCTTGATCTGATTAGTGCTCTGATAATGGTGTAACTGTTTTTTCCGGTACAGGTAGTTGTACAGAAACGTAGCTGCAGGTTCTTTCATCACTTACCCATAGGACACATGAAGAGTATTCAGGGCGCCCCTTCTCCCCAACTTCTTAATTTTATTTTAATTTCTTAAACCATGATCCCTAACTTTTGTTAACCACAATGCAAATATAAAGCCTGTGTAAGCAGGGAAAACTCAAGAGGACCAGAATCCAGATATTGTCCTTTTTAATGATAGACAATTTGTCAATGCAGGTGGTTTTGACAAGAAATAGGCACTCTTGGAGCAGGCTGGCGATGAAGCCTCCTGTGTTATAGACCAGGGCATCACCTTAATCACCCCTGTAACCCACTGTGGCCAACTGCCATTGACTCTTCAGTCAGTTTTCTGATTAGGTTAAAAAAGATGTGGAAAACCATTAATTTTGGGCAGGTGGTTTTGAAAACAGTTTTGAAGAGAAAGGCTAGTTCAGGTGTTCAGACACAGCTCCTTTGCTGTTGCTTTAGTAGGTAGTTTAATTTGGGATGAAACTCCTGAGTTTTTACTCCCTGTGGAGAAGAGGCAAACATGTCAGACAGGTTATTAGCCCGACCACTCTGAAGAGGCAGTAATCGTTATTTAGCCGGAGAGGGCACATTTCATTTGTTATTACAAACAGATTGGGTCAGGAGAATGCCGTTATCTATAGGTGAAGATGAAATCAGTAGAGATTTAATACGATGAATGACAAAATGGCAGATATCTATTGATACCACTTAAAAAAGGCAACCAAGCTGAAGAAGCTGACCAGCCGACCAAACAGCCCCTCTTCCCCTGCCTGCTCCTCCCTGGGACAGCTTCCAGAAGCAAGGTGCTGGTGCGGGCTAGAGGCCGATTCCCGTGTCCTTTGCACTGGTGAGAGGCTCGTTTCTGATTGCAGCCGTCGCAGGGTGACCCCTTACTCTCCTCTTGAGCATCAATTTAAAACCAGTCTTTGCACAAATAATACTGCTGCTGTTTATTTCTGGTATTTAGAGGGCTGCTACTTCTGCACCAGACTTTGGGAGCTTGTTTGGGTTCTCTGATCTTACCGTGATTCATTCTTCAATCCTAAACGTTCAATTAAACAACTCAAACTTCTGTTGTACCCACATTACCCTGGGAGCCAGTCCACCTGGGTGGAAATGTCACGTTTTATTTTACGCTGTACAAGATGAAGGATTGAAGAGTTTGAACCTTCTTTTGTCATGAAAGCTCTGCTACCTGTGGTTCTTGCCATGCGACTCAGTGATTTTGCACTTCCATTTAAGAACAATGACCCCAGAATGAAGCTGTCTGGTTTAATGAATTCCTACTTGATCTCCGTGTTTAGATTCACTAATCATTGTGCTTTCTGTTGATTGCCAACTAATTTGGTGGTGTCTTTTTCCTCGATTTTTAAATTGGTTCTAACTTTCACTTTTGCTCTGTCCTTTCCTCCTTTAAATAGTTTTTCTTACCTCTTGCTGCAAGAATGTCTGAGGAGTCTTACTTTGAATCTAAAACAGAGGAGTCAAACAGTGCAGAGATGTCATGTCAGATCACAGCAACAAGTAACGGGGAGGTAGCTGGCATGAACCAAAGTCTGAAGGCCTTGATGATGACGGGCTTTGGGGATATCTTCTCTCTGAACCAAGCAGAATCTGTCCTGCATTCTGGAATGCAGATAAACATGCAAGCCAAAAAGAATTCTTCTAAAACCACCTCTATGAGAAAAGGAAAGAAAATCAACATGGCTTTGGGTTTCAGTGAATTCGACTGGTCAGATGACGATGATGATGATGATGATGATTATTTTGATGACACAGATGATAGCAGCGAATGAAATCAATTACAGAATTAAACCTGAAATCGGTTTTAGCAAAGCAAAACAATAAAGTTTTAGAACAAGAATCCTGTCACTTTGGTCTGTTTAAATCCTGTAAAAGAAAAAAAAAAAGTGAGACGTTTTCCAGGCTGAGCATGTTTGTGTGTAGAAAGACATGTTGTTTTTGTTTAGATTGTGCTGGCTTATTTCTGCTTTGATGAAATTTGGAACTAAACTTTCCAAACTAATTGAGATTATTATTAAGAACCGTTATTATATCTATAATTCTTGATGCCTGATTACAGAAACCATGGCTTGATAAACTTAAGATCTGAAAACATTGGGGGAAAACTTCAATGCCTTTAATGCTATTCATGTATCTCAAATTTTTCTTTTGTGTTTTTTGTCGTTTCCTTTACCCCTTTAATTGTCAACCATATGAATATAGTTGTACTTTCAGATTTGCTGTTCTCTACAATCCATTCTTTCTTACTGATGCAGTGAAGGGGTTTGCTGTGTTTCTAATTTAAAGCCTTTTCCAAGGCGGCATTGCGGGAAGTCACAAATACGTTTCTAGGAACAGAGAAACTTGATTGAGGGGGCAGGCAGGGGTTAGTTAAATACACAGTTTAAAAACTGAATAGTAGCAGAATCCAGAAAATCCCTATTAGTGGATGATTTGTATAAATGTTCTTTTTTCCCCTCACGTGTATGTCATGTGTATATAATTCACTCCAGCAAAGTGAACTGCAATCAGGCCTCTGCATCTATTATCAGATATTGTGATCTAGAAGCTAATTTTCAGTTATGTTGATGTAAATCCAGGAAGCCTCATTAACTTTGATGGACTTATTCTTGTACCTGAGAGTAACAAGTCGGTGTTAGTAAATTCTGATTCTGCTACATCTCCTAAACCGGGTGCGCTCCCTTACAAAAGGACAAAGAGAAGCCGCGATAACATTTCAGCTTGGGCCCTACTGCTGTGGCTTGTGTGAAATTCTCTGTGATGGTGGTAACGTGAGGCATATTTACCAGTCTCTGCGTACCTGTTTTTTGCAGCTAAATCACTCCTAAAGTATTGCCACTGCTGTTATGTCTTACCGTAAAATCCAGTGTGTAACAATCTGCTGTGATAATTGCCTGCCGGGCACTTTATGTTGCGAGCAGCGAGTGCGTTTCTCCTGATGACCCCTTTAGTGGTGATGCAGAAGGAGGGAGGGGAAACCAGCACAAACACAAATGCAGGTTAGAAAGGAAGATGATGTAAAATATTTGCCCAAGGAAGAAGGGCAGTATTTCAAAAGAAAAATGTTACTGTCTAGTTCAGCTGTAGTGGGAATAAGCCATCACAATTCCATTCTCAATTACTGGAGGGGTTTCTTTTATGAAAACTTCTGTTTTTGAGTGGCTTCTTTAATTATAGGCTTGCCTGTTACAGAGCTCTAACCTACATATTATGGTGAGTGATTTTGTAGATAGCTTAGAGAAAAATGGATACATTAGATAACAGCAGGCCTGGAATCATTACATGTTCACTGAACAAAAGAGAAAGTTCTTTGAAGGAGTTTTTCTGGAGTGATGAGTGGGCACCTCTTTGGGTTGTGAGAGAGAATTGTTTTATCCGCAAGCATCAGCACTGGCCTGGTAACCGGCGAGGCAGTGAGTGCTGTGCTTTGAGCTAGCCTGCTCCGCTCGGTTTGCACAGGGCTAGACCCTCCAAGATGCGTAATTTCTGTAGGGTGTCATTCCACATTCCACCTTCCTCCTGACAAGCTGCAAATCCGTTGGCTTGAAGTTAACCCTCTTGTATCGGAAGCTTTTTTCATGACAGAATTTTAATTTAAATTATTTAATAAATTTATGGAGTATCCCAAGGAGAAACTTGTTCCTTTGGCACAGGTAGGGATGGCTTCTTAGGTCCATCAAAGCAACCCCATTTTGGGGAGAAAAAGTGACATAGAAGAGCAAATAATTAAATGGAAATAAGAGCAAATAAACCGTTTCCAGACTATTTTTGTAAGTCTACGTCTTCTAACACCCACAGCAATGATACTATTTTTGTAACTGTCACTTTACACAAATCCATCAAATTTTCCTGGGTGCAATCTAATATATGCACTTTAGATCTTAAGATGTGTGTCATTGTGCATAAATTACTGTACCGCATAAGCAGTGTAGGGTTGTAGAGCTTTAACTGACAATAAATTTGGTTCAGTACATTTAGTATTCAATAAACCAAAAAATCTGTTCCTAGCATGGATGTTTTGCACTTTTTTAGCATCTGACAATCTTAGAGCACTTCATGCACATTTATATTTGCATGGGTTTTAACTGAATTGGTAAATCTACTCCTTAATCTTTACAGAAGTAAAAATAATCGTTAAGTAGTATGACACAGAGTTTTATAGTTGCAAAATCACAAGATTTAAGCGTGTCTTCAAGGTTTTGTGCCTACCCATGTGTGTAACTTATTTCTGAAAAATACCATGAGAATTTGGTAGCGTGTTCATAGGAATTTCTGCTGTCTGCTTTGTTCCAGTATTTTTTAGTGAAACAAAGATGGATTTTTCTTCCCTTTTCCTTTCTTTCCCCATATGTTAATTATCAAAGGAAATTAAGCTAAATTAAAGAAAAAATTAAACTCTTATAGTGCTTAGCTGTGTGTTCAAAGTAGCAAAGGTGGCCTATGAATTGTAGACAAGGTGATAACGTATGACAAACTCTTCAGATGCAGTTCCCCTGAGATAGTATTATACTTAGCTTATTGGCTGTGCTTATTAAAAAACTAATGGTATTGATTGCATTTTTACTTTCCGGTGATGACTTTCGTACCAGATGTCTCCAGTTTACAAGTCAAAAATCAGGTGTGAGAATCAGGCTGTGTTGTTTCGGTCTCTGATATGCTTCTTGCTAGATAAAGGTTTTGAAAGTGGCTCTGGTGGGCAGGTATGTTGGTTGGAGGAGGTCAGAGTATTTCATCTTTCACACCTGATTTCGCTCTGCAGTGCAGCCCAGTCTGTCTCCTACCACCAGGATGTATATATATATATCCACAACAGTCCACAACCACGTCGTGTGTCAGCTCACAAAAGCATTCACCAAACCAGAAGTTGTTTCTCTGGTTACTCTGGACTGTGAGCAAAGCCACCAAAAGCCTTCCCATGCCCTGTACACCTCTTGGCTCACTAGTCCTCACCAGGCCTTTTGGGATCCCAGTTTGCTCTACCTTCCATAAAGCCCTGGAGGTATCTGCAGTAAAATCATATTGCTGCATTTGATGGAGGGGAAAGGTAAGAACCAAGCCTGAACTTCTTGTTTTTACCAGGCTGTTGTATTGCCGACATTGACTTAGATAGATAAATGGCCTGAGAGAGGAATGGTGAGGATCGGCTTTTGGCTTGCTTGAAGGTACAGGGTGAGCTGGGACCAGGACAGGATAATCCAACTCCCTTTCTTCAGCAGTTGGGAAAGAATGGAAGGGGGACTTAGTGGAGAAAAACTTTTGATCTAGTCATTTTTGTGATGATCGCAGCACTAACTCCTTGGGCTAGCAAGTGTCCTAAGGTGCAGTGTGTAGGTGTCCTGCATCCCCAGCTGGTTGTATGCCGCCTGACGTGGAGCTCGTCCCCTCTAGGTGGGAAGGGCTCCCAGGAGGGAAGCGCTGGAGCAGCCCCTTATCACACAGCCGTGTTCTTGAGTTGTCACTGTTTATCGTTCCAGCAGTTTTGTTAGATGTTGATTCCCTTTCCTTTTGGGTCTTACAGCGGTTATTCCGAGTTAAATATTTGATGCAGTAATGACTTACCAGCAGTAGCAGTAAATCCGTAGTGTGTGTATAGCTGTTCGGTATTCGGCAGCGTTACTCTGTGTCTTTAGTACTATAGTTCCTTTTTCTGTAATCGGGCAGCTTTTACAGGTTTTTAATAAGACCTCTAACTTGACAGAGGTTTTAACTACAGTCCTAGGTAGAATGTTCAGATAGAAATGTAAGTTCATTTAGTAATTTTCACAGCCCTTAAAATGCACTGGTAGGAATCTGGAGGAGAGACCTTTCCCTTTCCCCCCCAACTTAAACTTAGTGTACACTGTAAAATCTGCACAGAGATTTCTGATGTGTGAAGATTAATTTTAAAACTGTAGAACCAACTACCTTCTTTAAACATTTTATATTGTGTGCTAAATATTCATATGCCTTTTAAAGTCAGATATAGTCCACTGCATTTCTTGCTTTTGCACTACTGAAAAAGTTTTGTGCTGATTACTAGGAGTCATTGCTACTTACACTTCAAGTGTGAACCGATGAGATTTGAATAGAAAACATTTTCACAGTGTTAGAAAACTTCATTTTCCCTTCTGAAAAAAACCAAAGCTGAGCGCAACGCCTGTGCCAAAACTCTTGTGCTGTAAACTGAATATATCATTTGTGTGGAACATGCGATGTTACACTTCTGTGTGGTAAAACCTTGCAGCGTCAGTTATTCTCTTTATTGCACGTGACATATGATGTCTTGTTTTATTCACACTGTGGATCTGATTTTCCAGTGTAAAGCCAAAGCAAACAAACAGAAATGCAATGTATTCGATTTCCTCAATTGGTGTCATAAACTTTCTTTTGATGTGAACTTTTTCCTTTGCTTCTCTTTGTTCCAAACTTCTATTTTGCAATAAACATTTTGACAGTAAATTTTATGCATCTGTGTCCCTGTGTAAAATGCTGGTGTTTCAAGAGGCTCCTTGTTGTCTTATGGTTTAATACCTTTTATATCATTCATTGTGTGACATTTCTCCTTTATTCTCCCGTATTTTAAAAAAATATTGAAATAATACAGAACGTACTCTGCCACTGGTTATATTTAAACATGGGAAAAGCTGAAAAAATCCCATCGCGCAACTAAAAATGCCATCTTGGACTTCTGCAGTAAGTGATTCAGTTGTACAAATTACTGTTCCAGGCTCCTCCTGCAGCACCCGCCGGTTTGACTACAAGTACCTACAAAAGGCAGGACCCGCTGCCTTCCTAAGGGTGTTTGCAGTTGCCACTTGCCCTCCCTTGTGCTCGGTCTTGCCCCCAGCACTACTTCTCCCCGCAGCGTCCTGCCCAGGCTGTGGGTAGCTGTTAGCATAGGGAATGCCCGAGTTAGCAGCAGGTGGGTTGAGAAGATTAGCTGGAAGTATGGTGTAGTAGAGAGAAAAAGTCAGGAAAAGTCTCTCTCTCTCTGGCAGACACATCTTCCTCCTGTCACTTCACCGTGATGCCTTTGGTGCTCTCCCCTTTGGGGAAGCAGTGGGCAGAGGGATGGGTTTGAGGGTCTGCTAGGTCCTTGCAGAGGTGCCTGCAGCTGGTCTCACAAATGGTTCATGCCCAGCAAGGTTTGGCGGAGACCTTGGTGGAACAGGAGGAAGAGGATCGGAAGAGGATCTGAAGAGTCCTTAAAGTGGGGTGGGCAGCAAAAAGTCATAGATATGGGGACAGAAGTCAAGGGTTGTTGGGCAGTCACAAATCCTTCAATGGGAGTTTCACGGGGGAGCGGTAAAAGGGTGTTTCACCGTGATGGCTGAAAGTTGTGGGTGGATTACACTAGACCCTGGCCTTGAGCCTGGAGAGCCAGGGAAGTGCTCAGGCACGTAAGGGACAGCTCTGCCCTGGGCTGAGAGTTCAGCTGGAGGCAGGCGGAGGGGGCGTGCTTGGTATGGGGGCAGCAGGGGGGCTCTCTGGAGGAGGTAACAAAGCCTTGGGAGTTGCTGGGGAACCAAGGGGAGTCTCTCATAAGTCAGTGTTACGTACATCGAATAAGCTTGCCACTACATCATGGTATTGAGCCTTTGGGAGACACTACCAGTCCAAATACATACATACCATAAATGTTAACACTTTAGCTGGATAAAAATGCCGAGAAGGTGAAGCTTGGGACGCCATATGCCTGAATGGGTGAAATGGCAATCAGGATTCCAGTGACATCTTCTCCTGTGTCAGTTTTCAAATCATCCCAGAATTTCACTTAAGGCAGCCACTCTCCTGTGCCTCCTCTGTGGTTTCCCTGCGCTTCAAGAGCTAACGCCATCTTGCGTACAACCGAGTGGCCCCGTGTGAGCTGCGGCGCTGGAGGAGGCTGGGAAGTGCTGCACTCCCCCAGCCTCGGGAGCAGGCACACAGCGTTGGCAGAAACTGAGACTTGTCCGTACAGGAAGACTAGCCACAGTGGCCCGACTCCAAATCCTGCTTTCACTGCTGTCTAGTGACAGTTTTCCTTCCTGTTGCAGGAAATACCCATCATTTGGGGAGAGCCATAATCACAGTGGTGTTTCCATTGCAGAAATCAGGTGGTACCAAAGCCACAGCAAAAGCAAAAGCCTTCCCATCGTGTCAGAGCCGAGAGGAGAGGCAGCTAGAGAGTGCCTCGCCATCGGACAGTTTCCTTTTGCTTCCTAAATTGTTGCTATTGGAGATCTACTGATAATTTTATCTACCTAAAGTGATGGAATCGGTTTAGCACTGTCACCGTGCTGTCGGAGCCAGCCCGTGATCAGTGTGAATCCAAGGGTTTAGTGTGTCAGTGTGAGCTTCGCAGCCTAAAGTCCTGCCCTTTGCCGGGGAACGGGAACCGAATAATATCGGCCACCAGAGTAAAGTATGGGTAGAGGGGAGAAAAATGGTCAGACATTTTTTCAATTCGTATCTCTCACACAGTTGCTGCCGTCCTTTGATATTTGTGCTTGGACCGAGGAAGATGTGGTGAGTATTTTGTCTTAATGTGGGCAGCATTGCGCTGCTGGAGCTCTCTGACAAATTACGGTTGGTACGGAGGGAGGGAAAGCCGGATCAGAACATCTAGGTGAGATTTTACTGCTATTTGTTTGGTGAAACTTGTGTCCCAGAAAGGCTTTAAAATGACCATGAGTAAGTTGAGGACTTGAGTGACTTTCATAAAACTAGCCACATTTTCCAGAAAATAATTTGTGCTGGGAGCTGCCGGTGCCCAGGAGGGCACTCCTGAGTGGTCGCTCGAGGAATGCGGCAGTGCCCCAAGGCCTGGACAGCACAGGACAAAAGGGGTTCAACGGTTTATCCCACTGTGTGCCATCAGGATGGCAATTAACTGAAAGAAAGTTAGGGTATTTTAAAGAGTGTGGAATCTCTCCTTCACATAAAATAATGGCATTGAGTCCCTTTTTACCTTTTTATTCAGTAAAATGCCTAAACAAGAAATATGAATGATTTAGCATCATAGCGATGTGCCATAGTGATTTTAATGGCCCATCTCGCACCCTCCTTGTGTGTTGCGTATCGTGGGGATGTTTAGCTGATGTTTACTGAAGGACTGTCTGGAAGGCCAGTGCAAAAGCCTTAGCAGCGCTGGCCTCTTAGCATGTGACAGATTGCTGTGCTGCTGCTTCGGTCCTTTCTGTTGTTCTTCGTAACGATCAACTGAGGAAGGTGGCTGCAAAACAGAAGGCACTTTTAAAACGCTAAATGAAAGTAATCACTTGCATTAGTGAATCTTGAGTCCTTTAACCCAAAGTTAGAAATATTTTTAAATTTTGTTTTAAAAAAGAATGATTACTTGTGAACTTAAAATAACTGTAATATAAAATGTCAATAATGTGAACTTCAAGACTGATTCCTCTTTTTTGCAGTTTTTCTGGATGCAACAACTTACTAGAAAAGGTAAAATATGTACCTTCATATTCACATTTATGAATATATATACATTTGGTCATCTTTTTCCCCCTCCACTAAAGCACCCTGTGAATTTCTGAATAATCTCTCTTATCTTAAGGCGATGCTTCTGGTGAAATGAGTGTGTATGCTAGCTTGTTTAAGGAACATCATATCACTGGGAAACGATTGCTTCTTCTAGAAGAAGAGGATTTAAAGGACATGGGAATTGTTTCCAGAGGACACATCATCCATTTGAAGGTATTTAACAGCATATGTTGAATGTTGCAGTAGGTTGGAGTGTGAGTATTAAGGGGGAGTCTATGGGTTTTCAGTGGTATTGACAACAAAAAAAAGTTAGAAAGCTGAATGGAGAACATAATGGCATTAAAAAACACTGGAGTTACAGGTTTGTATGGTTATAGAACCCGAAGCAACCTGAGCGTTTTACGAGGCATGAAAATGTGATGTGGTCTTTATACTCCTGTGGTCTATATACTCCTCTGCAGTTCTTGGTTTTCATGTGAGCTGGTCTGTCAGTACTGCTAAAGGTTCACCCCAGGAGGGCCATTCTTCTGGCAAAAAGCTTTGGATATCTTCAGAGAGGGTTCTCCCCAAAGATTTCTCTTTAGCTGAGGGAGGAGCAGATATGAAAACAGTTATTTGAACCAAAATCTCTGAACTTCTCAACTTTCACATCTCATGATTACCTTAAAACATACTTTGACTAACAAAACTCCGTTAGACAACTTCAAAGCTGGTTGATGGCCAGGTTGCTGTGGTGTTTTAAATATCTAATGTTTGTAATGAGTTAAGAAAATCACAGTCTGGAAAACATGATCACAACAGCAGTAATAGTATTAATACTGTAACCACAGGAGAGAGTTCAGTTTCCTGGCAGTCAGCTTTGGAAAAGGATTTCTCTAAAAGCAGCATCTATAATTCTGTTTGGTCTCAATGATTTTATACCTCAATTTACTAGTAAAGAGATACTTGTATGCTAATTGCTGGTCCTGCAAATTTAGCTTCATAAGTCACGCAGATTTATTTCCCTTTTGCTCATCAGCCATTTTTTCCGTGCCACACACCATTACTGATGTAGTTAATTTACATTTCCTACAGGGAAAATTATTGAAACTTAATAAAGTCAATAATGCCCGAAATGAAAGATTTCGACTTCCTGGGTTGATTGAGCGTAAATAAAAACAACCAAAACAACCCCCCAAACATCTCTTTCTCTGATTAAGCAGATCTGATTCTGAATGCGAAATGGGGCCGATCTACCATGACAGTTTCCAGAACAGAGCTGTGTTTTAAACTCTTCTCACATGCCCTAACGTATCCACAGTGGAAAACACAGTGCACATGGAGTTGTGCTGTTTTTCATGCTGGTATTTGCAGTATGAGGTACTGAATAACTCTCATCTGATTTTGTTTGGCTTTTTTTTTTCTAGACTGCTATTGAGAAGTTAACCCATGACTACCTAAATCTGTTTCATTTTCCACCGTTAATTAAGGCAAGTCTCACTGTTAATTAAGAAGTGCTTCTCGTGTTGGTACGAGTATTTTACTGTTCTCGTGTCTCAACTTCCCTACTGCTCGCGGGAGGGCAAAGCAGCAGCTCCTGCAGCGGGTTGTGACAGATGCAGAGGGTCAACAGCAGCGATGGGTCACTTCAGAACAAGTAATAGGATAATAAAAGTTGTTTTCAAGGAGGCTCTAAGATTTTATCAGGGAACTGGTAGTATTATATTGACTGCTGGTTGTGATTCCTTTGCTGTCATTAATCAGAAATTACTCCTAAGAGCCGCTCCTCCGAACTGGTGCCACAGACTGCTCACCACTGAAGAACAGCAGGCTGCTGGCCCAGAACGAGCCCATCATTCTTCAGTTTATTAATGTTACAGGAGAAAAGGATGATTTATAATGTCTGATCACCCTTGTGTTAACCTGTTGGTTTTCTGACACCAGTAACAAGAGCCATGCAAAAGGGAGAGAGTGTTTGGGAACCTCGGGGTTGCCAGAGCAGATACTTTCCTGATTTAATTCGGTGAGCTAATCAAGTAATTCTAGACCCCAAAGCCTGAAGTAGCTTTTTTAGTCATAATTTATTGCGCAGCTACAGAGTGAAATCCACTTAAAGTGAATTTACATACGGCAAAACTGTGTTCCCTGAAGGGGAAAATGAAAGTTGGGGCTCTGTCGCCGTGCCGTGCCGGCCGCAATTCCAACGGCAGTGGCTGCCACAGTGCTCGCAGTGGCATCATGCCGCGCCAGAGCGGCTCAGCCAGGAGCAGAAACCACGCGGCACATCCCAGGTGCCATCCCCTGCCAAAAACCCCTGCAGAAGCCCTGGCCCCTCCGGGAGCGGTGTGATGAGGCAGAGCGATGGCTCCTTCTTGCTGCCTGCCAGACTTGTAGCATCTGAAGGGCAAATCCTTTCTGCCACTGGTGGCCTTGCTCCTGTCTCCTGCAGGGTTGTGGTAAATGTGAAGACTCACCTTGGCTTTTTTTGGCAGGATTCTGCAGGTGGAGCTGAAGAAAACGTAGAGAAAGTAGTGAATCTTGAACTTGTTTTTGGTTATCACTTGAAGCCGGGAAATGGTCCAAAGGTAAGCTGGGAGCGCCAGATGGGTTGGCTTGGTTAACAGTCACTACCCAGAGGGTCCAGTGTCTTCTGGACACAAAAAGATCATTTGGGGTGAGAATCCTCTTGCTTTGGAAAGTGCTGACCAAATGTCAGGGTGGCAAACGGGGTTTGCATCAGTGATGGGGAACTGCACTGCAGAGCAGGCGAGGAAGAAGGGAATGGCACAGAAAGCTTTGACCGAAAGCTTTTGTTTGCTCATGAACAATTTTTTTAACGGTAATTTTTTGTAATTTGGGCTTCTGCTTTGTTTCTTTTATCCCAATGGATGTGAAAGAATCCATTTGTGCAAAAAACCCCATTCGCAGTTGAGCGGTGCTGTTTGCCTGGTGTTCGTGGACAGACTGTTACGTCCATCTCGGCGGAAAGGTGGTGTCTTTTTCCGCAGCCGAGGGGAGTTTGGAAAAGAGGTGGTATGCCTGGCTGCTGGCTGGGGAGAATGGGCCGGGTCCTGCGGGTGACTGTGGTCACGCGTGGTACTGGGGAAGGAGGGAGGGGTAGGTGCAACACATTGCAGATGGCAAAACTACTGCGCAGTGGCTGGTAAAAGGCAATTACCAGCATGCCACATCCTAATCAAACCAGCTCCAAGCTGAGCAGGTTCAAGGATCTCTCATTACACCCTGTGTAATGGGAGCTTTGACAACTCCAGATGTTCCAGCAAAGCATTTCCACCACGTTGTCTTTTCTTGAGAGTGAGGTTTGTCCCATGCTTTTTGTTTTCTTTATCCAGCCTGCCATGGACTCCGAGTTCAAGGGTTTTAGAATTAATCATCTATGTGGAAATGGTGTGCAAAGCATTTCTGAGTTAGAGTCAGGGGTTGTGACAGCAGGATTTGTTTCCTTTTGTATTTGACAAATCTGCATTGTGTGTCCACCCTAAACTTGTGGGTGGCTGACTTTCATCTTGTGTTATCTGGCTGCTTTGCTTTCAGGGCATATTGTTTGCAGAAGTCTCTTGATTTCTGTACTTGGTGTTGCTTGCAGAGAAAGCATTTAGGTTTGTACTTAGTAGGAACTTGGACTCGTACTGAAATCATTTCATCAATTTGAAAGAGCTTTTTGCTTTTTGTCTGGAGATTTCCTTTTTTTGTTTGTTTCTTTTATCCTAAGCACTTTTTTTCCTATGAAAATCTTCTTTATCACTATGTGAATTACTTAGACTGTCTCAGGGTTCTTGAATGCACGTAGCTTATGATGCTGTACAGATGCTTTTTTGTAGCATCTTTCTCTCCCACATGCAACTCTACAAGAACTAAAAGTCCATGATATAGCCCATTTCTCCCTTCCGTTTCCAATATGGATTGTGAGCCGTAGTGCAGGGAGGTGGGCACCCTCCCCCAGGAAACAGCAAAACCTCTCAGTGTTGGAGAGAAATTCAGGTTGCAGTAACGCCTGCTAAGAGTCAGGACAAGTAGATATTTTAGCCATGACAGCAAAATTTGCAAATGAGACACTGTGCCAAAATCTACAGAACACAAACTGAACGAGAGGACAGGGCTTGTTCGATGGGCCTGTGTAATACCGACATAACCTCTGAAGGTTTCTGGTGTGCCAAGAACCCTTTTTTTTGGTCCTGCCTTCTCTCTGACCTCCTAATTGGTCCTCTCTGCTCTGGGTGCTGTCAGGGCCCTTCCTAAGGAAGCCATTCCTGGGCAGCGCGTGCCAGGCATGCCTTCCCTGGCATCCGCCCTGCCGCAGCGCCTGTGTCCCTGATGCCGTTCCAGGGAATGCACAGTTCGACATCTGAGTTTGTCTGGGCTGGAGACTTTTGTCCGGGATCTGCTTATTAACTCATACCTGCCTTTAAAGGTGTTGCAACTGAGCCAGTTTTAAAAAGCAGACTGGAAGGAGTAGATCAACTGGGCTTTCGGGCAGGATGCTAGGGCAAACGTGAGCAAGGTAATTTGCATTAAACATAACACTAGCAAAGACTGGTGTGGCACATACAACACAGAAAATTCGGCTAGCTTGCTTCTTTGAAAATCCCTGGACACAATCTTCTAGCTCCCCTAGAGGCTGCTTTAAGCCAACTACTGCCGCCATCCAGACTTGTTCCAGAAGGTGGTGGAGATATTGGGTAAACCAGGATCGAAGGGTTTACACTTCTACTTTACCATTTTTGTAAAAGGGTGGTGCTTGTTCTTGTAAAACTGGGTCAGCAGAGGCACTTGGGATCGTACCTTCCACCATCTTTATAGCTAAAAAGCTGTCCTACATCAGTTTAAAAATAAATTTCTCAGAGGAACTTTACCCTAATCAGTCCCTGTAACTGGCTGCCTAGCTAAGAAGCATTTCTCCTCTTTTAACCGTAAGGGGAAAAGAGGCAATAAGATCAAATCTGGGTTACAAGTTGAGAACCTGTGTTCCCTGCTAGAGCTGTGTACATCAAGGTAGGTTAGGCTCAGCTGGGAGCTGGTGCGGCGCAGCAGGAAGGGCTCTGGCCAGGGGAACGGGTCACGCTGGGAGGTTTTACCCCAGGCTGGCTCTGTGCTGGTCTTCTGGGCTGACTTCCCGCTGGAGTTGCGCCTGGAAGCAAGCCCGTCCATGTGTCCTGCTGAAGCACGGGACAGGATGGACACATGGGATAAAAGCACGCTTCTGGTCTGAACTAAAGCTCCAACGTGGGCGCAGCGTGACATACTCCAATGCCATAGGGCATAAAAGTGCTGCATGGGCTGGTCCAGGACCCAGGAACCATTTGAGGGTGCAGGTTAATTCAGGTGTGTTTGGCTGGTCAGAGCACAGCACCGTTCCTCAGGGCACGGGTGTCCTTTCCCTGGCGCTGCACCGAGCCCCGTTACACAGCCAGCGCACCTTCTCCGTAAGCAGGCAGAACCGTCCGGGCCGTCGGAACGGCAATGTCTTTTAGCAAGGATCCTGATGAATACTACGCTTCAGGATGGCATTTGAATGTTCAGCCTTGTCTGTACACTGAACAAAACATTGACTTCTCAGTACGCAACCTAACCAGCCTCGGATTTGTTACCTAATTTAAACTGCATCTTCTAGTGGGATTATGTTGGTTTCCACCAGCTGCCAGATGCAGTCATTTCATTACAGTTTCCTTCCCTTTTTAGCTGCATCTTTGGAGGTGATGAAAGCTCGGTTGACCTTTGTGCTCTCTGAATGCATCAGGAGTGAGCGCTGCAAAGCTAACCTGGTTTTTAGAGGTTTCTTTTCCAACTCTTGTAGTTCGAGTTATGTGGTTACTTCCATTCACTTTCTTTTAATGACCTTTCTGTACACAATTCCCACTGAGCTGAAAGGTGACAGATTTAGACAGTTTATATTAATTTTTTCCAGAAATTAAAGAAAAGGGGGACACACACACCAATTAACTCCAAGATACCAAAGAGGGTAAAAAAACAAACCCTGGCAATTGTGGCTTGAGCTGATTCACAGAACAGCAGAGGGAATTTTCAATGGCTTTCTCATCCTAGGTGGCTCATTAAAATTTCCCAATCAGGGAAAGGTGCCTGAGCTGTGTCGGCTCCGCACTGATGAATCACCCAACCCCTTAAGAAGGATGGTTCACAGTCTTTTTGTCTCCTGTTGATGCATTCTTTAGTTTTGGTCCTCAAAAGGGCAGATTTCACCATGCCTTTGAATGTTTTCATTTTTTACTGAGTGTGGCACAATCTGACCTATATCCAGACACAAAGCCTTGAAGTTGGCTCACCATTTTGCCTTCTTTTTCCCCAGTTACCTCTCCCTCCATTTGACAAGGTAAGGAGCAGAGCCTCTTCACAAACAGCTGCTAACTGTGTGAACTGTTTTCTAGCCCTGAGTATCCAATCTGGGATATATTGTAATGCTATTATTTAAATGTGTAGTGCAAAAGTGAATACAATATTAAGGCTACTTTGTGCCCAACTCCTCATGTGGAAAAGCCCTGGCTGGTGAAATGCATGCAGTACCAGACAAAATGGTACTGAAATAGTAGTTGTAACTGGAATGCAGTTTCACAAGTGCTTGAGACCGTTTCTGCTGCTGCTTCTTCTCCACCCTGCCACTACATCAACACACAGAACCTTTCTTCACTTTCTTAAAAATAATTCCTAGTTCGGACAGACGTGAGACGACACACGATGCTGTATTACGAATGTGGCAAAAAAAAAAAGCAAGGGCCAAAGTCTAAAACTTAAAATTCCCATTTTGTAGTTTTTCAGCCCTATATATTTCCCCATGCTCTGCAGGTATTTTAACCCGCTGCTTCTGATCGCACGGCAAGGGCAGCGTTTGGTCAGCGCTAACGGCAGCGCTCAGCGCCGCTGTTTCGCAGAGCTGCCCGTCTCGGCTGCTGCAGCCTGCTCTTCTCCGGGCTCCAGCCCCCAGCACGTAGCGGTGCCCGGTGCTTACCGTGATGTTCCCCTCTGTGGCGGCACAGAGCTTCACGGCGCTGAATGCTAAAGAAAGGCGCTGGCAGAGAACAGATATTTTTGGTACCGCCGGGTGGTCTGAGTAGGTGTTAAAAAGTCCCTGTGCTTCTCCAGGCGAAGCTCCATCCAGGCAGTACCTGCTGCCTCGCGGAGGAGTAAGGGCTCCGGCTTTCGGAGGAGGCACCCCAGCAACTGAGAACATAAATATATCTTTTGCTTGCTTTGTTTCTGTGCGTTTTGAGACCATCTCTCTCGGAAGGCCTCCCCTCCGCCCCTGCTCTTTTCTGCCTGCACAGCTGAAACAAAACCGGCGGTGGAGCCACCTTCTCTCGCTGGAGCCTGGCTGGCAGCAGCCTGCCCTGACCTGAGACACCAGCCATTGTTAAGGGTATAACACATTTACATATTTTGCAATAAAACATCAGTTATTTGCATTACTGTGTCAAGTTTTATTTGATTCTTTCACCTAAAAATGACTCATTTTCCTTTCTTGTATTTTAAAAACCAACTACTCTAAGCTTGTTTGAGAATAATCAAAAATTGCCCATTTAGCTAGAAGTCATTTTCTTTTCAAAAGGCAAATGTTATTTAATCTTTCAGCTGTTCATTGTGCCATCATAAATACTTTCTTTTCAGCACAGTTGTGGGGACTGAAATGAGCCCACTAATTGCCTCCCATTTCGACTGACATGTGGTGGTTTAGTGGAAAGAGAACACAGCGGGGAGAAGGAAATAGGAGGCTGAGAAAATGAGAGCTAATTATTTTCACTGCCTCATGTCAGGCTCTGTGTCAGCCTTGTTTTTACAAACTGGAAGGTTTAGCACTAAATAAAACAAACTGGCGTCATGTTTTTATATACTGGCAGTGTCATGGAAGCAGCTGCACATCTCAAAGACAATATAATGCCTGCATTCGCATGGACACCATCTGACAGCCACTGTGAGCCACTGCTAATGAGGATATCACAGTGGTGCCAAGTGAAAGGTGCTGAATTATGTATGATTCTTCATCAGTGCAGCAATAGTCCTGTACATCATTATGAGACATTGTTTTGCTGAAGAGATTAAAACATTCTTAGTTCCAGACCCTGCAACCTATACACGCTACAAGAGGTTATTAATGGAATTTTTAGGGAGAGTTTCTTGTGGATTTCTTTTTGGTTAAAAATATCTCATGGGACAAAGCCGTGGTGGGTCATGACACTATATATATAAAGAAGAGAAGCAAATTAACCATAATTGTGTTATCTTCCTTTAAATCCAGAATAATAAAATGTAGTGTAGCAGGGTGATACATAATGATAAATAACCCAAGTGCTGTCACTAGATGTTCAACTCTAATGCCGTTAAAACAGCAGGTTTCAGCAGCTGAGATAGATAATAGCTAAGAATGTAAAGGAGCTTCTGGGGACCTAAATCATCAACATGCTACTACTTTTAGTACCAGCATGACCAACATTTTTTCATATTTGTTTCATCTTGCGTTACATCTTAGTTTTCTTCTAGTATCCAGTTGCCTGCTACTGTGCCGTTTCCATTTTTGCTTCAATCTTAAAAAAAAAAAAAAAGTTTATTGCAACCACTGATTTTAAAACGAATCCTGGATTTGGGCCTCCTTGAAAAACGAGGTGTCTCCTCAGCAAGAGTTTTAAGCTGTTGTTGCAGGAGACGTGTTTGTTATTTAAAGCCTGTGCCTGATCTTTTTCATTTCCCTTTCGGTTTTTGTTGCAGCCGTTAGCGCGTATGGGGTTAAAGGAGTATTGTCACCACAGTAGGCTGGAGATTTAATTTTTAAAGTGTTCTTATTTTCTGTTTCGAAACTGAGGAAGTGGCTCAAAATACATGTGTGTTTTGCTTTTCTACAGTCATTTGCAGAGGCTGCTGATTTATTGGCTTTGTCAAAGTGTTACTCGGAATGTTTTTCACACAAAGTTTTGCTAGTTGTGCCTCTCAGTGCTCAAACTAGATATTTTTCTAAAACAAAAACCTGAAAGTCTTTATTTAAATAAAAATGAAGCAGGTAGATATTGGGAGGCATTTTAATGCTTGGATTACAAGCCGTCCAGGGAAATCTCTTTGAAGGACTTGTGGAAGTATGTTTATCTACCAGACATTTTGAGCAAGTATTTCCAAATTATTTTCCCACATACGTCTGGCACTAAATGTGATCTTGAGGCAAGAAATCTTGTGGCTCCAATTCATCAAAAAATTGAAATACGTATACTTGGTTATTCTAGCCAAATTTTTGCTGAGCATCTCTCTCCTATTCATTGCTAAATGAGAACCTAGAACTAGATTGGAAAACAGGGAAATATGTCCCTTTCTGCAGCACACAAATCTCGCCTTATTTACTGTCTGGTTGAACAAAATGGTTACCAAGTTTGTGAGACAAGTAGCCGCCTACTTATTTTCGCTATTTCCCAAGTGTCTTGATTCAAGTGTCACCTCGCTGCTGTCTTTTCTCCTGCCCCTTCCTTCCTTCCTTCCTTCCTTCCTTCCTTCCTTCCTTCCTTCCTTCCTTCCTTCCTTCCTTCCTTCCTTCCTTCCTTCCT
>VWZZ01000295.1:444085-464079 GCA_013399095.1 Psophia crepitans | reverse complement strand
TCCTTCCTTCCCTCCTTCCTTCCCTCCTTCCTTCCCTCCTTCCCTCCTTCCTTCCTTCTTCCTGTCTTTTCTCTCTTTTCTCTTTTCCTCCCAGCCTCTCTTCCCTTTCTTTCCTCTTTATTTCCTTCTCTTTCTGTCTTTCCCCTTTCCACTGATGATTTTACAACAATGCGAAATGAAAACCGTTCCAAATAAAACGAGACACGTGTGTTTGAGTGACAAGAGAGGGTGCGTTTACTGCAGTAATTTGCCCTTTTGGTATCTGCTGGTGTGACTGGAGAGGACTGCAAGGAGGACGGGAGGTTTGGGGGCTGGATTGGAAGGACAGGAGAGTGTATTTCCTTCTGTGAAGCTGCAGTTCGGAGCCGGGGAAGGCGGTGTTTGTGCAGGGCTCCTGCATCCGCAGCTGCGTGGGGCAGCCTGATTCGTTACCGCACAGAGAGGGCTCCTGCGTGCGCGGGGATCCGGCGAGGGGCCGGGCACTGGCAGGTGCCCACCGCCTGCCAGACCCTGGATTTACACAGCTTGTCAGCCTTTTCTTTGGAGACGCGTGTTTGATTTACATTGTTTATTAAAACAAGCTCACGTTTGTCAGGTCTGGTCTGTAGGGAGATGTGAGCAAACAGCACAAAATCCTGAGTTGGGAAGGCACAGGAGCCCTGGCACAAGGTGCGGCTCTGGCTCTCGGGTGCTTGGCACTGGTCTCTCGGCCTGAATTAATGGGGGGATAGTATTTTATAGCAAAGTTTTGTTCTTTCCTTGGCCTAGGTGTTTTTTGTAAAACTAATAAATACCATCAAGCATCTTGTCTCCAGCCTCGGGTTAGATCTGCGAGGGAGGGAATACAGGTAACGTGACTTGAGGAAGTCCTGCAAAAAAGTCTGGCAAGAGGGATGGTGGGCAGGGAGAGGGGCACGGATTGAGAGGTGAGGGGGAGTCAAAGACAGCTCATTTCGCCATTGCTGTTCAGTTACATAGCACATATGGTCCTCAGCCGACGCCAGGGCTGATGCGTCGTGGTGTACCTACCCGGGAAGGACAGGCGTAACCCTGGGCTGGCTCAATCCAAACCAGCAGGACAGAAAAAGGATGTGCGAAGACATACGGTCCATGATTAGGAAACGGAGGCACAGAGCGACTTAGGCGCCTCATCAGGTTGCACAGGAAGCTGATGGCAGAACTAGGAACTGAACTTGGCACCCCTGAGTCTCGGTCCGGTGCCTCGACCGCTGGACCGCAGTTCCCATCACTCAGACTTGTACGGGGAGTGATACAGAAACCAACTTTCTCGTCCACTCTGCTCATAAAACACAGAAGCTTTCAATGGGGACAGATGGACACACAGGGCCAAATGCTTTCATAAGCATAATTTGTTGTTGCGGTTCGGAAATGATTATACTCCAGTTTTCTTTTATCTTGGAATTGCCAATTCAATGCCTGATTGAAAGCTTTGAGACTTCTGAGGGCTGAGCTCCTACGTTACATTTATGAGAGATGCACGTGCAAACACTAGCAGATAATCGCATGTGCGAACCGATACTTTTTAGGCTGCTGTACGTTTGTGTGTGCAAATAACTGCTTATGCAAGCCCTTGGCCCTCAGCGGCCATCTGTGTCCCCATTGAAAGTTTTTGCATTTTCTGAGCAGGACTGAGGAGAAGACTGCCTCCCGCAAGCGCTGAGAGCGCACCTGCCCGGCTGGCGGCGTGTGGTGGACACAGACCCTCCAGAAGCCCTGGCACGTCTGGAGGAGCTCCTGTCTCTGTGAAGGGCAGATCCTTCCTGCTTGCATGGAGTTGGAGACACTTGGCTGCACTGTAGCCCTCTTGTCCCTCAGGGAACTGATGAGCTCAGTGTATCTAATCCCCAAAGCTCCTGCCAGGCACACCACCAAATGCCGGCTGGTTTGCACCATGGGACAGGCAGTCTCCCGCCCCCAGCAGGAGCCTCCCTGGCCACAGGCATGGACCCCGGTCCCAGCACTCAGCCTGCGTGGGATGTCCTGCAGGATGCTGCCAGAGCCTTTGGCTTCTTACAGGCTCACACCTGTGCAAAGTGTGGGATGTTGGCCCCACGTTCAGCTCGTGGGATTATTTAAGGACACCTTTCATTGCTTTGGTCGATTAGACTCAGTATGATTATTTTCTGAGCTGAGCTTACTTATAATTAATAGTGCAACTGGAGGTGAGCAGAAGTTGAGGATGCTCAGTGCCTCGCTGTTCACTCAGTATCTGAAATGAGCTGTAATAACCAGCTCATCCTCTTGCCCTTTGTTGAGCGGCTGCCTTAACGGCATTTCACAGACCCTCTGGTCGTTTATTCTGGGCTTCACCGGGGAGATGTCCTTGGGGCTGGCGGCCAGCACTGGCTGTGACCCTGGGTGACAGTTGCCTCCCCCGCCACATGGGTGTGCAGGCTTCCCACGCCGCCCGCTGAAACCGGCTGTCCATCCAGGTGGGTGAAACCACCGTCCTCCTGGGCATTCACACCTCTGGGGCATCCAGACCTGTCAGCGTGGCTACTGTCACTCAGGGTGAGCTAAGAGGAGAGCGAACAAGAGAACCCGAGGGTTTACCATTATCAACACTTCTACTGGAAAACGTGCACACCTAAAATATGTACGTGCTCCTTGTCTTTCTCACTGTGTTGTTTCCCACCCCCTCCCCCCTATATTAAGGATTAGGTTTTGGGTTGTTTTGGCTTTCAGTTTTGTCTCATTTTAGAGATTTTTTTATTTGTATTCTAACAATCCAGCGTTCTTTTTTTATTATTCATAGGATTGTAAATGGAAAATGTACATGGAGATGGACGGGGATGAAATTGCAATAACCTACATAAAAGATGTGACATTCAACACTAACCTACCTGATGTAGAGATTTTAAAGATGACAAAGGTATTTACAGCCTTAAAGCTTTCACGAATTCACAGATCTCAAACAAAGACATTAAAATACCACAGCAGTCGACTTTTGTGCTTTCGGAAGCTCAGTCTCTTGACAGCTTTTAAATAAAATGCACATTTTAAACAGATTTGTATCATAATAGGAGTTAGGTATTTTGGGTCTCTTTTAAGCTGACAATAATGTTAACAATAGAAAAATAAGAGAAGGAACTAATTTCTATTTTCTTGTTTTAATTCCTTGTTATATCCTCTGAATTTATTACCCCTTTTAAAGAAAAGAATGTTCAAAAAATTACTTTCCTTTTCAAGAGAAGAAAGTGATTTAAATGTTCCAATTTGAAACTTCATGTGATTTGTCTGGGTTTTTTTCTCTTTCTTTCTTCTTTTTTTTTCGACATGGTTTCAGAACTTTCACATGGTTCTAAAACTCTTTCTTTCATGCAAGGACGGGTTGCAAAGACTGAAACCCATCAGCAGACAGTGCAGCACTGAACATCTGCAATTCAGTGTCACTGGGCATTTTACCTTATTTCAGAACCTGCCTCTAAATATTCACGAGCCAGCATTTGGACTGCTTTTACCGTAAGCAACAGAAGCTTTGTTAAGGCAGAGGGCATTCTGTTTGCTGTGATTGTAATTGTTTGGTTTTATTAATATGCTCCACTTGGTAACAGCTAACAAAATAAATATCTAAATGAAAAAATACACAGCTTGATTACCAGTTAGAATGCTGCTCTAATGTGCACTGATAAAATACCCTGAACTCCTGAATGCTTTTAACTGTGTATTTTTTGAGCAAAATTTGGGGGGAACTTTTGGTTATTTTTTCTAAAGGAAAAACTGAAAATCAGATTCTCAAAAGTCAGAATTTTAAGAAAAACATTAAAATCTGAGTCTTTGCAACAAAAAGGATTATCATATTTAATTGATGCTAATACTGTTATTATAGTTAGTGATTTCTGGAACATCACTGCTGCAATTTTTTAAAATTATTATTATTTTGTAAAATAGTTTTCTGTTTAATTTTCATCTTGGACATTTTAATTTTTTTCCTTAAAAAACCAAAAAGGCTTAAAGGAAAATAAAATAATAACCAGATACAATAAGTTTAACTTTTCACATATTTTAACATCTTTATACCTGTCAGGGAGTATCTCCGAGACTCTAGGTATTTGTTCCTGCTGGCCTCTGGAAGCCTATCAGAAAAAAACTGTACATGCACAAAACTGAAACACATTGATGCCCCCATGAAAACAGTCCGTGTTGTCTTACCTAGTGTCTGTTACATATAGAAATCTCTTCTCAGTTTTCTTCTGCAAATAATATAATTTGCAAGTAAATAATTCCAAAATATATTGCCTTGTCTCAGAAGATTTTAAGAAAAGTATTGATGTTAACAATATGGAAATGGATGAAAAAAGGCAAATGTTAAAAATATCTTTGGGGTGTTTCAGAGACAAGGCAGGAGATGAAGAGCACCTTATAAAACTCCCACCATGTTTTTTTCAGCCACCATTTGTAATGGAGAAATGGATTGTGGGGATAGAAGAACACCAGTCTGTAGAATGTGTTGTTACGTATGAGGTAAGCTCTGAGAAACAAATAAAAGAAAATGTTTATCCAAGATAAAACGTACATGGGAGGTGTGGAAATAGCATCCTCTGGCTTTGTTATATCCTATAATCAAGTCTCAGCAGCCTGTAATTAATTGTAAAATCTAAAGTTCAGAGCAAAAGCTGAACGAGGTTTACAAAGACAATGTCCTCAGACTGCTGCCTGGGATGGCTCTTTTCTCAAGGACGAAAACTCCTTTTGCTTGAAGTGTAATGGTCAGTCCTGTTTGCATTACTTGAAGGGACTGTGTTTTTTATCTTTTCAATGAAGTGCTAATTAGGAGAGCTGGGAAGCAACAGGAGAAGAAGGAAAATGAGAAGTCAAGAGTAAAATAAGATAAGATAAATTAAAACTTGGAAGACAATGTGGTAGAAATTGGCCTTTGTAAAAAGAGTTTGCAATTACTTACAAAAGTGTTTTTATAAAGACCAATGCTGTGCATCACAAGCAGACTAATAATTGAGATTCCAGCTCTGCCCTGAGCAAGGACAGGGAAATCCTGCACCTTGCTTGCCTGTCTTCGAAATGAAGAACAGTAGTTTCTTTCAGCCTGAAGTTTCTCACAGAAAGTTGTGGGCCCTTAACAGCAAATTGAAGAGCTTCATACGCCAGGGAAGTTTTGTGGAGGGTCCCCCTACTAGTCCTACAGTTTTTAGCAGAAAGCACTGCCCATTTGACGTTCACATTAATATAACTAGTAAAATACATTTTTGTGTTTGTAGAGGAAGGCCTTCAGATCTTTCCTCCACATGGCACATGAATTGAAACAGTTATTCACTACCACATTTTTAGCATAATCACAAAATACCAGCCAAAATTATCTAGAGTCTAAAAATACTTGAGAACTGGCTAAGTGGTTCTGCAAAACAGACTCTGTATTGAAAACGCTGCTGCCACCCAGGCACTGGTGGAAGTTCCCTCGTAGGAGAGCTTACTGCGTTGTGCGTTGTTACGTCCTCATGCGTATTATGTCCTCGTGCATGTTATGTCTTTCTTGAGCAGAGTGACGTTAGAGCTCCCAAAACCACCAGGCACATCCAAGCTATCAGCTGGAGCAAGGTGAAAGCTCAGGATGAGGTTGAGACAGTACAGCTCATGATACAAACCTCGCTCCCCAACTCGGAGGGGAATTCACGGAGCAGATCCGACTCAAGTAAGTCAGTGCACGCAAACTTTATTGCTGACACGGGCAAGGCATATATGGGGAGAACAGCAAAAAATCGCTGCATTATTCTGTTCCAACAACAGAGCACCATCTTTTAGCGTCAGTTGGCATTGTGGTCCCTCTGACGTCTTCGTAGATGCGTACAGGAGCACCCCTGTCATGTCTGACTTAGCTTAAGGGCGAACCTTTGGGTAGTAACATGTTCTGTATCACAATGTGATTTAAGGGGGATGACTTGTATACTCCTATAAGAAGCACGCTGGAAAGCAGTCCATGGTGGTTAGCTACAAACCTTTGGTCTACTGTAGTCACTTGCAGTTGCACATCAGCAGCAGACATAGAGTTCAGATCCTTCTGCTCCTTCTTCCTCCTGCTCTTGGCCACCCAGCACACAGGCAGCTTTGCTGCCGTTGTGCTCAGATACAGAGCACCTCCTGGAAGAGATGTGTGGGTGCACATTGCTCTTGCTCTGGCCAGGGCTTTTGCAGGGGAGACCCATTTGGGCCAGCCCTAGCTCATTGTTATCTATCTTCTGGGACTGTGTTTGTTATGGTTTCTGGGGCTTGACTGTTCAGTGAGGTACATTTAATAATGCAGTGGGCTCTACATTGCAGTCTTCATTTCTCAGTTGAAGTACACCACTGACATAATCAAACTCAACTCGGCTGACTCTAGCACAGTTTTGCCTTTAAGATCTGCTGTTCTTTTTGTAAAGGTATTTGTTAGCCAAAGCTGGTTTTGTGGTTGATTTCACAGCAGGGCTGCGGAAATGCTTGGGTTGTGATAGCTGAGGAGCAGCACAGAGCAAGATACCAGTCACCTGAGGGCGAATTTCTCCGGTTATGTAGCACTGCTGCCAAATGTAGAACAGCGGCCTTGTGATTTGAGAAGTGCTACAGACACATCTAAAATGGGTGCTCTTATTCCTAAGCAAGTGTGATCCATTTGCAACCCAACTGTGTTTTGTAATGCAGATGGGACCTAGAGCATGTCCTGAACGACACATCTTCACTGCAGATTAGCAATGCTGATGGAGGTTACCCTGGTTTTGGGGTGATGACCCATACAGCCATACCAAAGTGTGGTGGTGTATCTTCACAGGTTGGCTCTGCCGCAGTAAGCCAAGCTGCTTTCCTTTTTTTTTGCGGTGAGTGGTGGGAGAGCTTGTCTGTCCCTCTGGCACATGGAGGAGTTACATGATGGCACTAAAGTATTGTCAGCACCCAAGTCAATAGGCACAGTTCAGAGGAGGTGGGTTACCAGCCAGCGTGAAAGTTGTGCCTCAGCTCTAGCAAACCTTCTGGCCTGTTGTCCTGACAACTGTCTTCTTTACCAGACCACCTACCCCAAGTTTAAAACACCACCAAATCCAACCACAAAGGTAAGGGGAATACCTGTCAAAGAGGCTAAAATAATCAGCAGCGAAGGTACTACCTCTGCAGGCTGCCACACAGAGCATTTAATTCAGTGTGCAGAGTTGGTGGCTCAGAGACCGTATGAGGAAGCAGCCCCCCAGCCCACAAGAGGGTTGGAGTGAGAGGCTGGGGCACACTGGGAGGTCCCCGCTGGGCAAGTGGTCTCTGGGCTGGCAGCTGCGGCTGGCTGTAAGGAGCAAGGACTGAACAGCCCGAGGTGCTGAAGGGAGCCCCTCGTTCAGGACATCAGCAGCGCTGGTCCTGCAGGGCATGTGGTGGCCACCTGAGAGTGATAACAAATGAAGACCCAAATTCAAGTCCCGAACCTGCTGCTTCCAGGTTGACGGGGCCTGTGTTTTACATCCGCAGCCCTGGTAGGAGGGCACAGGGGAATGCTAGAGGAGATGGTGTCTAGAAAGTACATTTCAGTATGCTTCTCTCTTTTGAAATGGTGACTTTCTACAAGGTTAAGAAGCAAAGGAGGCAATTCCCATCTGTCTTTCCGTGAAAGGAGGTTCATCTCTCAGTGCAGCCAGAGCCATCTGCTGTGGCAGTGTCACACGGCTGTCTGCTGTGGCACTTCGACAGGAAAGACAGTTGCCTTTTGACATATTTGACATTAAGTTGAAGTGATTTAGTTCTCTTGTGATTCAAGCAAAGTTTGGGGAAAGGAGGAATGGAAGAGACCATCCATTACATCTTAGCAGGAGCAATCCCAGCAAGGCCAGAGCCACTACCCAGCTCCCACAGAACTGCCCAAAGCAGATGCAGCACTGCAGCGAGAGGCAGAGGGGCCACGGCACAGGGAGTCTTTCCCTGGAAAACCAGCAAAAGGCGAGAGAGGGGCTGGGGTACTCGGCTAAAGATAACAACATTTCAGTGGCATTTATCCTGCTGCAAGCTGGAGGGGTGACGCTTTCCTGTTGGAATGATATTAGCAATCTTTAAGGAAAAATCATTCAAATCTCTCTAGAGCAAAATTATTTAAGCTGCTCCCCATAGGGTTTTGGCCAGAGCTGTGGCCTCGGATAAGAGGAATTGCTGGTCTCTGCTCGGCCCATAAAGTAGCAAACCAGGCAGCCCTTGCAGTTCAAACGGAAAATTTACAACTATTGTGTTCGCTGTAGGTTTTCATGGAATCCACAGAACTGACTTTCAAAAGTGCTTCAGTCTGATCTCTGGGAGCTACAACTTTTGTTACGACCCCGAGCCGTGACAGTAGGTGTGAGGGAACTGTAATACCCCAAGTCTCTCACAGTTAAGCACTGTCTGAGCTATTCTGGCTGAAGCCTGCTGCTTCACTGGCTGTTTCCATGTACAGAGGAGGATTTTCTGCGTGAAGCTGGGCGGAGGGGTGTAGCTGGGGCTTAGACCCAGTGGAGTAAGCAAAGTGGATTGACTTCTGAATTTGTAGTAATAATAACTGAAGTGGCTCTGATTGTTGTGGTGTGTAGCAGTTAGAAGAGAAAGCGGAATGAGAGGAGGTGAGTCTGGTTGCCGTAGCAGGGATTTGCACTGGTATCTGCACTGCCTGCCGCTCTGCGCTCAGCTGTGAATGGTGTGACCAAACCAGCTGGGAAAGATGCAGGTGAGGGGTGATGCTGTGGCGGTGCTAGTGCCTCGGGGTGCTGGCTCCACATCTGCTCTGGAGGTCTCCAGGCTCTTTTTCAATGAAAGCTGTGGAGAAATTGGCTGAGGTGGCCAAGAGCATCACAGAAAATGTTTAAAACCAAGTTGGGTTGGAAACTGGGAGGCACGTGGGAGTAGGAACCCACCTGAGCAGCCAAATGGATAGTTCAGTGTCTTCTAGTCTAAGTTGCATAATCTGCACTGGCCTCAGAAATATTTGCATCACTTGATTTTTTTGAAGTCCAACATTACATTCAACCGTGGTGTTGAACATACTCAAACCTAGGACTATTTGCCACTAGGCTGCGAGAGAAAGGGTGGTTTGAGGTATGTTGAGATTCTTCAGAGGAAACCGTAACCTCACACCTTCAGCAAACCAGGTGTTTTTCCATCACTTCACAGAAAGCTGACTCTGTTTCCATTTCCCTGCCAGGCATTGACAGCCAGTGGATGCAGACGCTGCGGATGCACCAGATAGCGAAAGCCATTTCTCTCCAGCACGGCCACCCCCACAGCCCGACCACTGTCACCCACTACCTGCCCTACCTTCGCAGCCAGGACTCCTACGCCGCTGCCGTGAGGAGGACACGTGGTCCCGTCAGTTACCAGTTCATGTCCATCAGCCACTCCAGAAACTCCTCTCCCCTCTCACACAGTTTGATGAGAAACCTCTCAAATTTGCACCTGAACTCGAAAGGCAGCAGCACCTCCAGCACGGCCTCCGACACCCCTTCGGAGAGGGACAGGTCTGCCGGCAAAGGCCGAAACGCCTCGCACAGTGCTAACTCCCGCAGCTCCTCGGATGGGCGGCGCAGTGGGACCAGCTCCCCGGTGCCCGCCCGGCACTCGGGAAGAGCCTGCAGGACTTCCTCGCCGGCAGCCCCCCCAGCCTCGCAGCACCGCAGGTACCCCCGCAGCTCCCCCCAGCCCAAGGCCATCCCGGGCATGCCCCCACAGGGTGAGACTGAGCCCAGGAGGGGCGAAGGGGAGAGCAGGGTCAGCGAGGGGGGATGGATAAAGGTGCAGCACGCGAAGAAGCCGCACAGGCAAATCGCCGGCAAGCCGGGGAAGGAGAGGCCCAGGGGGAGCTGGCGGGGCCGGAGGACGTTCTGAGGGACGAATTTGCCCCTTATTTAGCTGAACATTCAACCTAGCGAAGATGAGTCCGCTCCTATTTAATTCACTGCACCGAAGCTGGGATGCCACCTCTCTGGGTGGCTGCTGCGGCCCAGGGCTGGCTAGTGGAAGTGGAGAGCTGCCCGCCTCTCCTCCCATCACGGTTGGCACTGAGGGATTTCATTCCATTTTCTCCCCTCTCTTTGGGTGTTTGTGTTCTCGGCTGACTGGATTTCCACTGATTTGCTTAATATTTCAATAATAAAATCAGTAAGGCACAGCCAGGTGCCATAATGAAAGGCTCTCCGTTTCATCCTTAGGGAAGGAGTTGTGCTGCCACATCTCCCCAACTGAGCTCTGAGTGGGCTCTCCTCACCCCTTGTTCAGTTCGCTTCTGCCAGGGCTATATGAAGAGGTAGTATTTTTATCAGACCACCATAGTCTGAAAAAATTGAACCACAGGCAGTTTCTTCTTCAGGTCCACTCCAGCAGCTTCACTTCTCCACTTCCAGCTTGCCATCCCCTCTCGGGAATTTCTCACCCATGTCTTTACTGAAAGCCCTGGCACCACTCGGCACGCTCTCTCACACACACAGTGTCGTAATCAGAAGGAGAAACAAAACCTGAGCTTTATTCTTTTGGGGAAAAAAATAAAAATAGGTGGAGAAAAAGGCATTGCCTTTATCATAATAACATCTAACCCCACTGAGGTCTACAATAATGTTTATCCCTGTGCAGCAGGCATTTTTTAATTGAATTTTTAAATGTGGCCAGACTCTGTCGCTTTTGTCTTTCAGTCTTCAGGTAGTAAAGACAAGGTCAGCAAAGTTTCTGATTAATGTGGTCTTTAGCTCCACTGAGAACAAAGACACAGCTGTAGACTCACTTGTCGTCAGAAAGTTTCTTCTTGGCCTTTTCACTCCCAAGTTGATTTCACACAATTAAAAAGGAAAGAAAAAGAAAGAAAAAGTTAAGGTTTCCCAAGATGCAAGGGGGTAGAGGGGAAGGAAAAAACAGACAAAGGAAGCTGAACCCAAAGCAATGCATGGTACCATCTGGAAGCCAAGAAACTAAATTAGAGATGCCTTTGACCAAGGTGCTTGCTGGCACACAGTTGTGAGTGATGCTGGATGAGCTGCTGGTGCATCCACCCCTCGATGGCCCCCATCACCATAGCCCCATCACTGGACGTTCAAAAGGACATGTACATTCCCTGCTCCACACAAAGGTTGCTCCTGGGGGTACATGCAGCTCTTCTCTCTGATTCCCACCAGCCTCAGTGAGGGATGAGCCCCATGCTGGGTTTCCCAATCCCTACCAGAGTTAACTGGGACTCGCATTTCATGAATTCAGCCCACCAAAACCAATGGAGCAGGACACAACTGGTACCAGGTGTCAGGAATTGGATCTCTGTCGTTTAAGTACCTTTTCCACTGACAACCATTAAGAGCAGAAAAAAAAAACTAAGAAGCTGTACATGGAAGTGAGTGAGGCTGCACATGAAGCTCTGTGATAACAAAGCTTGCTGCTTTCTTGTGGCTTCAAACTGGCTGAAAGCTAGTTAGTAACCCAGCTTCTGGCCCTGGTTTACTGAACCTGACAACTAATTTGAGGGATGTGGACAATCCACCACTGGATCTTTCTCAGTCACAACTTAGCAGGAGACTGGCGTTCTGTCTCGGTTGGGGATCCTTCACTAACATTTCTTGCCATGACCAAACTGGGCTGGAGAATACCAGCTGATAGTAACTGCACATGAGGGCACTTGCTAGAAACATGCTTGTGTTATGAAAACTTGGATATGCATGTCCAGAAGTGAGACCTTGTTTCATGATTGGGCCTGCACAAATCCTAGACAGAAATGACAAGAGTTTGGAAGGGTACATTTCTCTTCCAGGGGAATGAAGGTTGCAGTGTGCTGACCAAGCCTGAAAACAAGGCCCTACCCAGGAGACACTGGGCTGGTGATGGCAATTCAAGATTTATCAGCTGCCTGTGGTCGATTGTCAAGATGTCCAGCAGGATTCCTCTGCAGTTTGTAAGCAATTTAATGCTGTGCCTAATTTTAATCTGCGGTGTACTGTCTATCCACATCTGTTGTATTAAAGCGTTCATTAGTATTTAAAGGAGGAGTGGATGGTATTGATCATGCCTCTTAAAATTAAACAATCATGCCATAGTAACTGATTAGAAACCCTCTTGCTGCACCAGCATTGCTGGTTAAAGAAAGAGTGAGGGAACTTGTAAAAAAAAAAAAATCTCAGCAAGATCTAGTTTTCCATCTCATTTTTATCACTCAATGTGGCTACTCCCTCTCTTGGTAATAATTCATTACAAGTCAAAGTGTGCTTACATTTTCACCCCCCAGTACTTTACAAAGCCAAGCAATTTATTTCCATGTTTTACCAACATGCAGCCACCACTGGCTAGAAGACCGTCCACAGCAATGTGGAAAATCAGACCGTCTTGGGCAACTACACCCCAGCAAATGTCTGCTCTTTGGAAAGGAGCCGTGCTGCGTTTTCTTACAATTCTGTTAAAGCCAGTTGTATTTAAGTACCTGTATGTCTAGATTTGCACACTAGGAGCTGGACACACTGCCGTCCATCCATACACATATTCTTCGCGGTGCTACACCCTCCCTCCACGGCTGACTCTGCAAGTGGCACAAAATAGCACTGCTGTAGCGCTTGTTTTCCTGGCTTGCCTTTTTCTTGGTCTTTGTATCGCCAAGCACAGATGCTGCTGTTTTCTTAATCCCCAAAAGGTACCTGCATTTTCCTTTTCCACAGTCTAAAATGCTCTGAATTATAAGGACCCAGCTCTGGGATGGCAGCTAGAATGGATGACAAAAAGTAGCAGGAAACTGCTGAAGGAAAATTCAGAACTGGATGTCCAAAGTGAGTATTTGCATCCAATGGGGAGAATGTTTACAAAATCAGATACTTTTTTTTATTATTATTATTTAAAGTGTAAGACTCTGACTGTCAGAGCTTACACAGAATCCGTTTATTTGTTCAGCAACATTTTACTCTGGATCTTGTGGGACTCACAAGAGTTGCCTGGCTCCCTCTGGATGCCAGACATTGGCAGAAAGGTTTCAGGGCGACCAGCAGTGTCTCTCTCCAACGGTTAGCTCTTAGCCCTGCTAGTGGGTTGCGAGGGAGGAAGCGATGCTCAGCTCAGACAGGAAGAGCAGGTTAACCTCAGGTTACAGTCCTTGGTTTTCTGAAACTGTACAGGCTTCCCCCTGCAGCCGATGTCCTCATGGCAAGAGCAAAAATGTGGCTGAGACTTCTTTGTCTGCTAACAAAATGTGTGGGTCTAAGTTTGGGGCTTTTTGTCTTTCCCATATCTCAGGATGTCTTAAAAAAAAACCAAAAAACAAACCAACAGGGGGATGGAGATCAGGCACTTAATGCTGAGGTTAGAAATCACTCTTTAGCTCGGCAAGCTGTCCCAGAGCTGGGTCTGACCCCAGTGGATATTGGCTTCCTAAGTACACAAACTTCCCCAGCAGCACTGGGGTACCTGCCGCTACCGTCAGAGGGACTGGTCGTAAGAGACAAGTGTCCCTGGGACCTGCTCCGCAGGCAGACCAACAGCCCAGCACGGTGCTGCGTGGGGAAGGGGCCAAGTGACTGCGCTCTTGGGGTCCGTGTTCCCCATGTCCTGCAGGTCAGAGGCATGTATAGTGTGCTAACCCCCAGCTGGTGGTTCCACTGCCTGTGAAACTCTGCTCATAAACACAGCGGGCAGCAGGTGAATGTGAGACTCCCTGGAGCAAAACTATTGCCCAGTCCTGCAAACACAGACTGCTTTTGTTCACATGCAGCCAGGGCTCGAGGCAGCTGCCCACGTGCAGCTTGCTCGACAGAGCCGAAGGCATTTCTGAAAGGGGTCGTAGACTTGCTCAGAGGGCTTTTGTATCTGCTCATCTGGCTGGATGGGGAGAGGATGAACTGGCAGAGTAAGCTGTCTCCCAGCTCAGTGCCCCACACGAGCCTTTCCTTTTCCCATGAAGCCTTTGCAAATTCACAGAAGGATGATTGTTGCAGAGGTGACAGCAGAACAGTCCAAGGGACGCAAAAATCGTAAACACCCCCAAGGCTGTTACTCACGCTAACCCCTTGTGACATGGGCAGACCATCAATCCGTCGCAGGGCAGCAGAGCTGCAGAGGTCGCTTTTTATGGCCTGGGCAGGAACTTCACCCAGCCCAGTGTTCTGTTTGGGCAGCACTGTAATGTCTCTCTTGCAACATTTCTAGTTGTTGCTTTGGCCTTGTACGGATTTCAAAGCACATACTGAAATGCTGTACCTGTGCTGCACTTGTCAGGAAGACAAACAGAAGTCACGGTCAGAGAAGGGAGATGGGGTGGCTGTCTGACCCCGTTTTGCTGGGGAACACAGCTGCCAGGGTTTCAGCCTGTCCGACTGCCGCTGTGGTGCGCTGTACCTCTGTGCTGGGAGAGATCTGGTCATACTGACCAGGTGGGGTGGGATGACCATGGGACCTGGTCATCCTGTGCTCATGTAGCTGAGACCTGCCTGCAGCAGGGGGGACGTTAGTGGTCCCCCTGTCTCCCCATGAACACCCGGATCCCCATGATGCCATGCCAGTGGACACAACACTGCCATGCTCCCAGAACGGCAGTTTTCAGGGCTGAGGTTCATGAGTGTTGTTGCTGCTGGTTGGTTATTTCTGTGAAATGCTAGAAAAAGTAAACCCAGTTCCTGTTCAGCTGGGAGGGCGAGTGCCTGTTGCCGCTTCCCCCAGTGCTGCCATGGCTGAGCTAATGCCCCATGAGAACCTGCTTCCTCACTGCCATCGGTGTGAAACGGAGCAGTGGGGTTGGTATTGTTTACTTTAAAAAAACACAAACACAACAAGCCACAAAACATTTGCTAGTGCAGTGTTGCTCTTTCTAACCTGTTCTCACGGATTATGTTCTAGCAATTGGCCGTGTCTAACAGCAACGCCACCCTCCCTGGGCACACACCGAAACCCCACATGCTGACCATGATGTGGCAACCTGCTGAGTTAAGGAGCAGAAGTTGCCCGAACCCTCTGTGTCCCCCCTCCCTCCTCACTCAGAGCAACAGCCCCCAGCCAGGGCACCCTTTACTACTGTCTTCCTCTCCAGCTCAGCTGATGCTGAGGATCAAACCCTGAGTATTTAAAGACTTTCTATAAACTTGCTGCCAAGAACACTGGACCATGCATCAAAGATAAGCACTTGATTTTTTTTTATTGTGCTAGAGAATGCACTTTGACCTAATTATTATTATTACTTTAGGCTGGGAAAGATAGGCAGTTGCTTTTGTAATTGTGGAAAAAAACCCAAACCGAAAGACCTCCTGACATCTCACGTCACTAAAATGGAACCAAATAGCTGTGCTACCTCTGAAAATTACATCTGACAGAATTATTTTCTGTATATGTGTCCACCATAGAAGGGTTTTTACATAATTTTCTTATCTAATGAACTGCCAGAGCTTAACAGTTCAAGCCAGTTTGTCGCAGAAAGTTAGAGGTTATGGAGGAGAAGTCTATTATGGCAATAACACTAATAAGGGTCTGCCAAGATCACGCCTGAGTACGTGTAAATACAGGGCATTTGAGATGAACATCTCAGAGGACAGAGGAACAGCTCTGGGAGGCAGCAGCAGCCTGGGGTGGCTGAGAGCCGGGGTAAAGCGTGCAGCCCCTCTCTGCAGTCCCTGCCCACGCTCCCCCCAGCCGTACCCCACTGCTCCCACCCCAGCTGCCCGCCTGTCCCCGGGTTCGGTGCCTCCTGGAAGCTTCAGGAGGTGATTTTGCAGGTGCTGACAAACTACAGACACAAACTCTGTGCTATGTAGAATGAAGTGGCTTGATATACCTGGGGTTCAACATACACATTTGTTGTGCTGCCTTAGCAAGACAGGTGCAGGCTCTCTGCAGCAGAGACAGGGCATTTCCCGCATGCTGTGAAAAAACACAAGGAGAGCCTGAAACCTTGAGCTGTGCCCTGGGGAACCCTGGCAGGCAGTAGTGAGCTCCAAGGGAGGCTTTCTACTTGTCCCCCTGCTTCCACCCTCCTGAGGGAGCTGCCAGGAGAGAGGTTCCTGGGGAGAAGCCTAAGCCACCACCTGTTCCCCCCACTCCCATCCTCTCCCAGCACCCACATCTTGCCGAAGGCTGGTGGAGGTGACGCAAATCAACATTCACAAAGAGGCAGTGGCAAAGCTTATATCAAAGGGAAAAAAAACAGACTGCAGTAAGCGTTTTTGATTATTTTCTGATAGCCTCCTGTTTCCCACAGCTATGCATTTGCAGAACATTTTGTAAGCAATTTCTTTATGATGTGACTTAATCTATTTTGTGTTTTCAAAGGGAAATACAAATCAAAGCCCAAGGGTGGAAGGGCTGGGATCTTGAGCTTTTAAAAGTGGCTACTGCATATCAACAACAGCTACTTTTGAGCAACATTTTTTGCTATGAATTTTGCAGAATGGCTACAGGATACTCAAATGAGCATTATAATTATACTCCCATAATGTGCATCACAATGCTCTGGGCTCCCAATGATCCCCTACAACAAAATCTTGGAATAATCATTAAGATTTCTATCAAAACTGACCACATTTCAGCCATATTCTTACTGCAATGATAAATATAGGTTCCTAGAGGCATTTATCAACCACACTTTTTCTCTCCCTGGGCTGTTGTTTATTCTTTTGGTTTTCCTTCTCTTATTTCCATTTTTATGGTCTCGCCAGTTTGTGTCAAGGAAACATGGTATCGAATAGGATCAGACATGACCACCTTCAGTTCAACATGGAAGATGCGTTTGCACTCAGCCATTACTAATACGGAACTTACAGCAAAGTACAAGGAGACACAAACCTCTTAAATTACAAGGGGAAAATAGATTTTTCCTGGGAGAGGGAAAAAAGGAAAAAAATACCAATTGCATTGTGGAGGTATTTTGTGGAGCTAGTACAGTTGGTCTTGGCTATAAACTGATGATACATGCTAAATACTTACATTTACAGTTATTTTACAAATTCTGGTTCTATCAGAACCATCAGAGGATAACATCGCAGTATTTACAGTAAAAATGTATAAAAATTAATGTGCAGTAAACATGTAGAGGTCTAACTATAATTAAATCTCCAAAAGTGGCCATCCTCCTGCTTCTGTATAAGAACAAGTGTCCTTTCTGGGTTGCAATTAATAGCAAGCTCTCTGATGATACACTTTCTTATGTCTTGTATAGTAATGTTAGCCACTGGAGGGTGACACGTGAACAAATACATATGCTTGATCAGATCTTTTACAGAAACACACCTTTCCAGAGAGAGAAAAACAATTAGCGAGTGTTATAGGTTACCGATTTACAATTTACATCATAAATCAATGTCTGATTATTTTAATGCAGAATGTTTTTAGCTTCATTTTATTGCGCTAACGGTTTCAATAACACACTATAATTTGCTCAGATGAAGAGGTGATTGGACAGCTCTTACAGAAATTTTTAATTACTGTCATTAGTGGCTGCAATCTTATTCTTTTCTATGGAGCTAAGATACGTGCTGTTGCATTGTGCTACAGGTACTCTGCGGTCGTGAGAATCCAAACTCTTCCCTTCCATTGAAATACTTGCATCTATAAATCTGTGTCAATGTGCAGGTCCCATCACAGTAATTACTAGCATCACACAAACATCAATTAATGTATCCACATGCTATTTTAGGCGGGTAGAAATTTATTGCTCCAATTTTAAAAAAAACAACAACCAATGGAACGAGCATAAAGTGTACGGTCCATGGTTAGGACAGGAAGCGTGCAGAAGAGCCAGGGACAGGGCAGCAGGAGTCCTGCCTCCAGAGAGAAAAGCTGTGTTGCAATGCCGACAGCCAAAATCTGCGGGGTGACATGGAGGACAACGCTTGTCCTTCGTCCTGGGAGAACAAAGGTCACATTTACTGTTTCTGACAATGGAGCTATTGTTGAAGGTCCATGTTCTTGCTACTGCTTGAAGCTCCTAATTAATGTAAACAACTTTGACGCCCCCAGACAGATGCAGAAAGTGTTGCACAGTCAACCTACGGCACATGCCTCTGTAATTTCAGCTGAGTCCCTTAGCAGGTCTTCCAAGGGCCACTGCCAGGTACTGACATCTCATTTCAAGGAAAGATGAGAATTTAAGAGACTATTTTCTTGGAAACACCTGAGTATTTTATCAGGCACATGAGCCCTGAACAGGCCATACAGGACCCGGACTGAGGGACCAAAGGGGCAGGGATGTTTTCTTCCACCCACATTGGCCTAAATTTGGCTGAAAATGCACTGCTCACCTGGGTTCAGCTTTGCATATCCTCAACTATTGAAAATAGCTGGATGTAGGACAGTGGTGCTGCCTATATCTCAACAAACATTAAGAAACTTTTTCCATCATGGTAAAGTCAGTTGGTTGCTTTGTTCTGCCCGTCTGCTGAGGGGATATGGGCCCTGCAGGGTAGGTAGGACAGGGGCATGACGGTGAAAACAGGGGAAATGAGAGTGGCACAGGCCACAGCAGCCCATCTCTGGAGCTACAGACCTTCATTTTCCAGTGCTCGGCACTGAACTGTTGGAATGGAAGCCCCTGCCTTTCACATTCTTCCCATTTCTCTTCTCCCTTTCCTGCCCCTTTCTCCGCAGTCCTCTGTCAAATATGTGAATTGACATAGACAAATGTCAATAAATTAATTCTTTTTCACGTATTTTTTTAAAAAAAGCTGAAAATACAGTTTACAAGATGTCCTGTCCACAAGGTCCCTGCTCTGCTCTTATTCATTTTAAAGCCATTTGACTACGTATGTTGTTTGAAGAATGCTGTTTCCATTAAGCATTAAATGGAAAATTACCTGCAGCCTGAAGTATGGATTCAGCTAGCTCCATCAGTACTCCGTAACATTTCATATGATGCTCTTAAAAGCTGTGAAGGTTGGCTGCTTTTCCAGCAAAATCCTGATAATCGTGATTCAAGATGTTAAGGGCTGTTGCTACTGAGAAACTGGATCTCTTCTTTCATTTAAGTAAACTAGTATTTGTAGATTCTTTTTCTGAAAGAAGTAAAACTACATCAAAATTCAAGAAACAGCCCCCCTTCCCAACTGAGCTGTCTTAGCTGGAAACCATCTGGGTGGCAATCCTCCACTAATGCGGCTTTAGAGGAATCGAGTGTGGTCTGGTCTCCGGAGAACTGGGTTTAGTATATCTGCTTTTGTGCGTGCACTGAGCAGCCAGCGGTGCAGGTAAGTATGTAATTACAGGCTTATTTAAAATGGAGATTCTTTTACACAGCAGATTGCAGCGTGCGCAGGAAGAATAATGCCCACAGAAAATAGAAAACCTCCGTGAGGGCTCTTGTACTCTATTGTGCTGTAGCCTACTTACAGGCTTTGGCTTAGCGATGATTTGTGGTTTGCTTCACAGAGGCGCAGGTTGGCACGCGGGCTGCACGTGAGCAGGGCCTCCTCCTCTTGTGCCGACTGCCACGGGGAGTCACCCGCCGCAGGGAGGGCTCCTGGAAACGATGAGCAGTTACACCTGCACTGGTACTGAGCCCTGCTCAAACCACAAGGTAAACGGAGAATTACAGCAAACACTGGGGCCACAAGTACCGTACGGCTTCTTCAGGGCTTCTCCCGTTACTGTTGCTGACAAATACTGGTTGCGCAGCAGTTATTTTGCTGTATTTAATGGCTGTATTTGATTTAATGAGCTATTACAAACGTTACATAAAACGGTTTACAATGACCGACGATCTATTTTCTTCTTGCCTGTCCTCAAGTCGTATTTTGTTTGCCAAGAGCAACGCAGCCAGCTCTGTAAAATCCTGTTGCACTGCTGTACTCCTGAGGGAGCAGAGGCCACGGGCATCACCCGCCAGCTCACCAACACCGAGCCGTGCTCGTGGTGCACGGGCAAATAATGCCTCCTTTGCCGGGCCGATACAGGAACACGTGCATACCGCTGGGTGGGCTTTTTAATAACGCGTACTCTCACTATCCTGCTCGAGCAGGCACCACTGAACGCTGGGCCGCTGCAGCCTCTGGCCCTGCAGGGCCCCAAGGGGTGCAGGGTGCCCAGGGAGGCTGCCCCAGCCCTGGGGGCGGGGG
>VWZZ01000295.1:418297-442918 GCA_013399095.1 Psophia crepitans | reverse complement strand
CGGCGCCCGCGGCCTCGAGGTAGCGGGGCGAAGGGGGGTGCCCCGCGGGGTGGGTGCGGGGGGGCCGCACCGGCTTAGCGGGAGGCGGGGAGAGCTGCCCGCGCCCCTGTCCGGCCTGCGGGGGCCGTTCCCGAAGGGGGAGAGCATTATTCGCATGCCGATGCGAGCCTGCGTCTCCCGGTGAGGGCTTGGCGGTGCTGGCTGAGCCCGTGCCCGAGGCCCTGCGGGTAGCCCGGCCTGCCCCGACGGGATTTCTCCGGCTCGGCGCTTCCTCAGGCGCGGCGGGCGACGCCAGGAACGGCCCCTTTTGTGTGCGGGACCGCACGCGGGCCGGGCCGGGAAGTTTGGCTGTTCCTCAGCACCAGGGCAACCGGGGCGCTGGCAGGCCCGGGGTGTGCGATGCCGCTCCAGCGAAAGGCAGCGTGCTGAACGGTGCCGCGGAGGGGGCGGGGGTCTTAAAATTGCCCTGGCTAGTTGCTGTTTAAACCGCATTTATAAAGTATTTGGCCCAGTCGGCTGGGCCTGTGGGCTGTGGTGATGGCTAGAGAGCTCCCCTCGGGCAGCGTCTGAGCGGGGGTGCGGCAGGCTCGGCCTCTGGATTGCTGCCGCCCTGGGGAGGTAAAATGGGTCATTGCCAGTAGGAGCGGTCCCTGGGACATGAAAACCTGACGGCCATCAAAAAAAGGTATTTTAGCCTGCTAATAAAATTAACAAAACAGTGAGCTGTTGTGTGTAGAATAGTTGTTTCAAAGCACCTCTTCTGTGTGGATATGATTCTTAGTCCCTTTCTGAACTGCAGTGTACTTAGTGTTTGCCTCAAACTAAAAATAATAAATCAAAGCAGATTTGTACTCTTTTCCAGCATTGTCTATAATGAATGGGGAAGGATATGACTTCTGTGTATATTTTCACATGGTTGTTTGCGTAAAAGAAGTATTTCTAAGTACTGAACAAAACTCATCAATAACAACGATCGGAAATGCAGAAACCGTTCCCGTTTCTAACTTCGGGAATTATTTCCAAGCTGATAATTTTCTACTGACTTGTATTCAAACCTGTTAAACATGCTGAAATGTTCGAACCTCCTAAACTTCAATTTTAGGATGTTCTTAAAAGCTAGCATGCCACACTAGGTCTCTTTTATTAATGGTGTTGTCATTGTCCTCTTGCAGCGCCGAGGTTGTTCGGGAAGGAAAAACTTCATAGCATTCCGAAATACAAAACTGATTCCCATGGAAACATCCTCGTCCTCTGATGACAGTTGTGACAGTTTTGGTTCTGATAATTTTGCAAACACAGTAAGTACAGTACAAGCACAAATAAAACTGAAGGGGTAGTGCTAGTAAAGTTTGGAACAACGTAAAGCTGATAAAGCTAGTAAATGTTTTGTGCATGATTAAAGCTGCTTGCTCTGCTTATGTTTTTGTATAGTAGTATAGTATAGTATAAACCTATGCTATGTGCTGTAATTTCATTTCACTCTTCACTTGTGCTTCTAGGTCGTAATTGTTGGAAACAGATTAGCTGTTTATTCTAGCCTCTGAAATGTCACCTAACCTAACGTGCCTGATAATTTGCAACTGCAGGTCTGAAACCCCTTGTTACATGCCTTAACTACTTTTCTTTATTAAAAAAATCTATTTGCTTACACTGTAATTGTAAATTTGAATAATTTTCTGTACAACTTCAGTTAAAAGATATTTTATTCTTCGTAGAAACGCAAGTTTAAGTCGGATATTAAAGAAGAGCTGGCAAAAATTTTTCACGAAGCGTCTGATGATGAATCCTTCTGTGGCTTTTCAGAAAATGAGATTCAGGATGCATTGGTAAGACAATTGATTTTTAGTTTGCAATTTTAAATTTAAATTCTTACACATTCGTAATTGAAAAATAATTCAGCTTTCAGCTTCAGCTTGAAAGTCAAATGTTGTCAGAAAGAAGCATGATTTCATTTAATTTCATGTACAGTCTATGTAGCCATAGTTTCATATTCATTTTGTCTCTGTAAAAAGCCCCCAAGATCCTAAGCTTTGCAAGTTCAGAATAAAATCTATCATACGGCTTTTGAAATACAGTACGTCTTAAAACTGTCCTTGCTGGATGTTATTCTGTTAGACTCTAACATTTCTGCTTTGATATGAAATGCTACGTTAGCCCATGGACTCCAGCAAACCTGAAAATAATTTCTGTGTATGTTGACATGCAGTCAGACCTGTGCTCTGACAGTGTAACAGGAAATGCTGTACTTCTTTAGCAGTAGAGAAATAGTGATGGGTGGTTAAATTTGCCTTCCTGCTTTTGCTTGACATCAGCGCAAGAGCAGTTTTATTGCTTAAAAAGACCAACTGTTGGTATTTAGTAGAGAAGACAGTAGTAGTACCTTGTTTGTTGTAGGGAACATGCTGAAGAATGACTGGAGAAGAATAATGTCTGGAAGAGGATGTGTCTGAGTTAAATAATACACAACAGCAAAGAGAATAAGTAGGAGACAAAGCTAGAATATATATGTAAGAAAAAAGAATGGATAACTGCACATAATGGGCAGCCAGAACCACATACCTGGTTTAATAAAAACCCTGTGCAAATAAGGACTGCCATTTGAGACTGACTGTCTATGCATATGAAGCAGGAATCCTGTTGTTACTTATGGCCAAAATAAGACTAACTTACCGAGTCTAAACCTAAAAATCAAAGCCTATTGCAAAATGGACTTTTAACTAAAGAAATTAATTTCTGTCCTCACTGAACCCTTGGTTCTTGCAAAAGTTGTAAGCAAGGCATCAGAATTCAAAGAAAAGAAAATATAGGGATTTTATTCATAATTATTTCATTGGCTATCTCTAGAAGGAAGTTTTCACTTGATATTGTTGATACCGAGATGACTACCCTTGACAACTTACAAACAGGTTTGACTCTGTGCTGAGAACTTTGTTGTGTTGGGTTTTTTTTACAGCTAAATACCCTATGTTGCAAAATTGAACCCTCTGAAAGCAATTCTTTCTCACACTCTCACACAAACTCTTTAGTGCTAGACCTGCAAGTGACGGCTAAGGCTGCTGCAACTGAAACCAAGCTTCTTTTTTCTGATGCAGCCATACGGTGTGGCTCTCCCTGAGTTTTTTTTATCCACATGTCCCCTGTCCTTCTGCCCTCTTCCCCCCACTTCCCCTTCAAATATACTAGAGCAGTAGGTCTGGAGATTTGAATGTCTAGATTTCAGTCAGTTAGCCTCTTTAACCACCACTACCAGAAGATTGTCAAACTGTATTTAATTGCAGAGCAACTCACTTGGATTTATATGCTTCCATTCTGGTTTGTTAACAGAAATTGGAATCAGATTCAGAGGAGAATGATACAAATGCTGAGACTGAGGTAGCTCAGAGAAGGCAGAAATGCTCTGTTCCTCTAAAAGTAGCCATGAAGTTTCCACCTCGAAGATCGGACAGGAGGAAGGGTGAGATGGAACCTCTTCCTGAAAAGCTGATGCCTGCTCCAGATTCAGACTCTGACTCTGAAGAAAAGGGTGCCATGTTTTTAGAGAAAAGAGCTTTAAACATAAAGGAAAACAAAGCAATGGCAAGTACTCTGTGTCTCCCTGGGGTCCTCCCCTTTTTCCCACCTTTTTTCCCCTTGACTCTTAGGGGACCCCCTTTGGTCATTCAAGTTAACTCTAATGGGAATTGTGTGAATGTGTTAAGAGGAATTTACATTCCTAATCTTTAAATCTGATATCTTATGTCCACTGGCTTGTGAAAATCCATAGGCTGCAAGCCTAAAGAATAGGGCTGCAACATGCTAAGTTTGAGCATTTTCAAATTACTTGTAGCTACTAGAACGTAAATAAGACATAAAAGTAAAAACTTTTAAGAGTGACTGCATTTCCTATAAGTAATTGTACTTCTAGCCAATTGCCCTAATCTAATAGTCTGCAATAGCACATAAACACCCCACTTAAGGCTCTGTTTCCTTTTTCTTTCCCTTGTTAGCTTGCAAAACTAATGGCTGAGTTGCAAAATGTTTCTGGTATCTTTGGTGCGAGAAAATCATTGCCAACAGTCAGTCATGTAAGTATAAAGTTACTATATTTGCCTTCAGATTTCTGAGAATTAAATCCTAACATTATAAAACAGGACTCTCAATTAAAAACTTAATAAACCATGTAAATCAAAGTCCAGTTCAGAATTTTATTGCTTCCTAAAACAGGTATCCTCATTGTGCAATTCTCTTTTGATTTGGCACTGTGTAAACCAGTACAGATTAAATCATAATGGTTAAGTGTCTCCACGCCAATAAAACTAAACAAGGTGCTATGTAAATATATATTTATACAAAGGCAGCTTAGACTTTGAAACTCAAGCATGAATACTCTGTGAGTTTGGAGCCTTGGAAAAAACCTGGCATTTGGCCTAACTAGGTCCTTAAAGAAGGTTGGGTTGTGAATTGGCAATGTAATGAATTTCACTTACAATTTACCTGTAAGCTGTATGAAGATGGGAACAACACTACAAGTCACAGCTCCTCATAGGGAGGTGATTCTCTCCCTCTACTCCGCTTTTGTGAGACCCCACCTGCAGTACTGCATCCAGCTCCGGGGTCCTCGGTACAGGAAGGACATGGAGTGCTGGAGTGAGTCCAGAGGAGGGCCACAAAGTTGATCAGAGGGCTGGAGCACCTCTCCTACGAGGACAGGCTGAGGGAGCTGGGGTTGTTCAGCCTGGAGAAGAGAAGGCTTTGGGGAGACCTAATTGTAGCCTTCCAGTACCTAAAGGGGACCTACAGGAAAGCTGGCGAGGGGCTGTTTACCAGGGAGTGCAGTGACAGGACAAGGGGTAATGAGTATAAACTAAAAGAGCGGAGATTTAGATTGGACGTTAGAAAGAAATTTTTTACTGTGAGGGTGGTGAGGCACTGGAACAGGTTGCCCAGAGAAGTTGTGGAGGCCCCATCCCTGGCAGTGTTCAAGGCCAGGTTAGATGGGGCTTTGGGCAATCTGGTCTAGTGTAGGGTGTCCCTGCCCATGGCAGGGGCGTTGGAACTAGATGATCCTTGTGGTCCCTTCCACCCTAACCATTCTGTGATTCTGTAGACACAGGTTCTGCTGCTGTGTGGGGGAATTATTGTCTCTTATACCTGCATGGACACAAATGTGCTTTTTACTATTTCTCTGCAGCTAGCAAAATGCCCGAGATGAATTTGCCTAGGATGTTTTTACCTCATGTTTCCTGGCTTGGGATGGGGAGCCTTCGTCTTTGGGAAAGACAGAGGGAAGATATGTCTTTTAGAGGAGAAATTCATAGTAGGGATGGGACCTGTTCTGGGTTTTCGCCTGTTTCAATAGGGACGTTTAAAATTTACCAGGGACCAAAGCGACTTCCAAGACGTTCATTGCCCAGGAGTGCTTTGAGGAGGAACCCAGACCGACGTTCTCGACCTCATACAAGATCCAGGTCCCAGATTGAAGGTCCTCCTACTCCTTTACAAGAGGAGGAAGATGATGACCGGTACATATTAGTGAGAAGAAGGAGGATGTCTGATGAATATCTGGAGGTATGTTAAGGTTCTAGTTCTCCTGTTGCAAGTTGATCATGAAGGTGGTTTTGTGTCCCTTCAAGAAAATAGCAGTTCATACAGAGCAATTCAGATGGTGAGTATGCTGTGAGTATGCTGTGGCCTGAGAAGAAGTACAGAAAATAGCAACTTGTATGTGTTCTCCGTTTTCCCCCATCTTATCCTTGAAAAATCACTCCTCTTGCACTCCAGCAGCAATTACATAAGATCCAGTAGCATTTCTGCACCCTGACGGTGACAGATCAAGTGAAGGTGCTAAAGCTGCATGTGTATCGTATGTCTCTGCAAAGACCTATTCTCTCTTGTTTAAATAGATGATGGGTATTTGAGACTTTGTCCCTGCTTTGAAGATCCCCACCTTGTTTATGTAGAGTTTTTGCTGAAACCAATACTAAAAGTATCATGTCTTCACTATTCAGCATGAAGCCAGAACTCCCAGGAGGGGTCACCGTGGTGCCATGGCTTTTCCACACGTCGTGCGCCCAGTTGAGGAGATAACAGCAGAAGAGCTGAATAATATTTGTGGATCTGCAAGAGATAAAGTATATAACAGGGCCATGGTAAGTGTTCCAACTTTGTGAAGTGCACGCTTTGTGAAGTCGTTTTATTGTTATTTCCTGCTTGAGGTTTAGCATGAAATAGAGCAGACTTGCTCTCACTGGGATTAATGATATAATTTTGGGAGAAGTATGCCTGAGATCTTGAAACATCATCTCTTATCTTTCCCTGAATTTATAGAATGACCTTTACCAAGCCAGTTAGCTTGGTTTCACCCTGGAACAACTATAGTACCTAGGTGATACCAGCTGAGGAAAGTAATTAATGGATATTGAAGATTCAATGTTAAAACAGTCTTGGTTCAAACTTGCAAGGTGGCTTTCTGTTTCAGGTTAAGCACTGCTATCTGCCAGATTGCTTGTTAGATGCTTTATTCCCGTAACTGAAGAGCCATGTTTAATGCCTTCTTTCCTGAACTACTTTCTAGGGATCCACCTGTCATCAGTGTCGCCAAAAAACCATAGATACCAAGACAAACTGTCGTAACCCCGATTGCATAGGAGTACGGGGCCAATTCTGTGGGCCTTGTCTCCGCAATAGGTATGGGGAAGATGTCAGAACAGCGTTGCTGGATCCGGTAAGACAATTCTGAATATTGGCTTTATTGTGCTTAACTTGAGCAGAGAGGTGCATTGGTAGCTCATAGTGAGAGTTTTACTGGGGGAACCGCTTACAGTGCGGTAGTACATATTACAGTCCTGGTTTGATTCAAACTGAATCACAGAACCTTGTGTTGTGTAGAATTCGTGTTACTACTTCTGTAGCTTTATTTGCAGGAGTAAACTATGAGAGCAGAGCAGCTGCCAAAATATTCTTGTATTTGAGCATTGAAATAGTGTTCTCTTTTGCCTTGCATTAGTGCTTAATGCCCTGTGGAAGCGAACTGTTTTGCAGACAAAGTGCTGCTGTTGCGGACTGTGGAAGCAGCGCAGAAGTTGAGCAGAGTGGAATGCTTCCTGTGGTTATGTACAAGGCAGGCAAAGGAGAGTTTAATCCCTTACGGACTGAAGAATTTGTATTCTTACAGTGGTTTAAACAACTTCAGTGCTGATATTCACTGTAGAACTCGGTGTGGAGCAGGGCCCTCTTCTTATGTTGCAGGTGTGAGTCATGTCTGGCATTCCAGTTCAGTTAAAGAGGTTTGTTGTCTGTTTTTTTTTTTAGACCTGGAGGTGCCCACCATGTCGTGGAATTTGCAACTGTAGCTTCTGCAGACAGCGAGATGGCCGATGTGCTACAGGTGTCCTGGTCTATCTGGCCAAGTACCATGGCTATGACAACGTCCATGCCTACTTGAAAAGGTAAGCATGCCATTGTGTCAGAGGCATGGCTCTGCTCTAAGTGGGATAAGCAGCTCAAAACCGGGAGAGGAGAGCTCTCCAACATTCCAGTTTGTCAGGGAAATGTCAAGATCAGTCCATGTTGCCTTTAGAAATGGAGATTTTTGCCATATGATTTTTCTGATATCGTTGGTTCTTAAACAAAACAAGTGGTATATACATTCTGGTTTTTGGTTTTCAACTTCAGCTATGTTTATTGTCAGGGCTTCCGTTAATTTGTCTAAACGGTTTCCAAACAGTGTTTTGCTATGAACTAACTATGTTTCCACTTGTCTTTCAGTCTGAAACAAGAACTTGGAATGGAAGACTGAAACTGTGACTGCCTTTAAATTACGTACTCTTTCACCAATGTCGTATTATTGCCTACAGTGAATTGTTTAATCAAATGAGATCACAAAGCCAGTGCCTGCCTTCCCTCCCCTTTTGGGGAAAAAAGGATAAAGAACTCTTCAGTATCTCAGTGCAAATAATACTTAGAAAACTGAAGGTCTTTGCCCACAGGCCATTGTTTTCTTTTTAAACAACTTCGCAAATCGGATAGCATAAGTCCTTGCTTTCATGCCAATCACTTTTTTTTTTTCCTGAAAGGAAATGGGGCTTTAAGCCATTGGGGTTTCATTCATGCAGTGATCTGTGCTGCAGGTTTATTTATGCTTTGAAGTTGATCACAAAAAGATGCAGATGTTCGGAAAATTGAGGGCACTGTTAAGTAGGGAAAGGTATGTGCTTAACTCCAGGCCAACTTCTGCTGCAGTACAGACTCTTACTGAACATAAATGATCAAATAGAAGCTAAGAATTCTCTAAAACAACAATGCATTCTTAAGTTCAGAAAGAAAGCCCTAGAAGTTGCAACTGGGCAGTCTCCAAGCACTAATACTTGGTTTTATAGAGTACTCAAAGTGCACATTGGACATTTTAAGAGAGTTTCTCCGAGTGACTTTAAAAATGCAGCAGAAGCAGTTGGGGGTAGCACTTTGTATTTTTGCTCAGATGAGGAGGCCCCTGCTGAAAGCTGCCACAGCGCTAGCATTGCCTAGTGATGACAGTGATGTGAACATACTAGTATGCATTGTGGAGCGACCACTATCTAAAACAGAATGTGCGTTTTGTAAAATTACTGATTTTGTGGGTTCTCTAGGCTTTTTCTGCAACTGCAGAGCTGCTGCTTTGCAGACTCTGCACTGGTTCTGAGGAGGAGGGATGCCTCCAGTCAAGGGCTTGGTTAAGTAAAGGGGTAGCAGTTCATGTGACTGTTGGTCAACTACAAGTGGATGAAAGATGGTAACTTGTTGAATTTGATTATCAAGGCAGTGACAAACAATCACTGGAATCAGAAGCCCAAGACTTTTTTACCTCTGAAAAAAATTGAAAAGCAAGGACTTCCAGCTTGAAATGAGTTATTCTTCCAGTTGCATAGAACAGCATAAACATAAATAGATAATGTTCTCGAGACACCCTGGTTGTAGTAACAGATGAGGAAGAACGGCTTCCTCATCAAAAAGGCTTTTAAAAATAAATAAAAAGGGAGATATAATGGGTTGCATACAGTTTGTGAGCACTTAGAAATGTGGTTAGTGCTGTGATCTCCTCTTTAACAGTCCAGCCATACTTCTGTATCTGGCTCCGCATGATTGTAGAAGGATATTTCGCATGATGTTTTTAATGAAGCATGAGTACAGCAAAAACTGAGCCGAAGAATTGTAATGTGCTGCATGGATGGGGTCTTGTGTATCCAGTGCTATAGAAAAGGAGGTGCCATGAAAACTGCATCCAGAGAACCACAAAGTGTATAAATGTGCTTAGTTTGGTTATGGAAACTACTGTATAAGCTTTATATAAAGTTTAGAATGCAATGTTACAAATAATGCACAGTAGAAGAATCGACTTGCTTTTATTGAGCACTAGAACAAAACATGAGTTTAGACTTCTCTGCTTGCACAGTATTTGCACTGTGTGTATACATAATGATGCACAGTTTATACCTTTCTGGGAATTACATCAGTGTGTGTGGGAGGGGAGGAGAGAGGAATTTAGAGACAAAAGATATTTATGTCTCAGACTTGCAGTTCTGTTTCATAAATAACCTGTCCTATTGAAAATCTTCTGTCCTCTCATTTTTATAGTGTGAATAGCTGTGCAATCTGACGTGGAGAGTGCTCTACCCTATAGGTACATTTTGTGAAGAAGGAACTCTAGAAATACGTGTTCTGACAGATAAGCGTGATTTTGTAAAAAAAAAAAAAGGGTTTTTTTTTCTCCTAATTGCTGGGCTTGCCTTCTGATTGCTGGAGTGTGAAAGGGCTGTGCTAAAAGCAAACCTTTGCATCATATCACAGATTGCTGTATTTAGGTTTACTCAGATCTACAATGTTCTGTACAGAGTTTCTTATTTTGAAAATAAAAATTTTCTGGGTTAGAATTTTTGCCTCTTAATTGTTTTTAAAAAGCCCGTTAGAGCTATGCTTAAATTTTGCTACCTTTCAGGTAAACTTTTATTGCAAAGTAGAGGAGTCGGTTGCTCCTGTTTTACTTGGGAGAGCAGTGGGACTAGGACATCTTACTCTCCCCAGCCCTATGTCCCTGAACCATTTCATACTGCTTGAATTGAATTGTTTGGTACCTGATGACTAACCTGTGATGGTAGAAATATATAGGCACTGCATTCAGGCCAGATACAGATCTTAAGCATGTGTGCTGTGTGCTTACCCTTCTGCTTTTTTCTCCTACAGTTTTTTAAACGATGCCTACATCCTGAGCTGAGAAGGATGAGTGTATTATTTTCAACACAAGTCAAAGTCAGGTGCCTGCCACTATATATATATTTTTTCCCCTGCCTCTCCCCAAACAAACTCTTAAGTAACTTCTCTCGGGAGCTCTGTGCTGCAGCAGAGAATTACCTGGGGGGGGCCTTGATTGCAGACTGACAGTACTGAAGACATTTTGATGCTCGTGCTGCTTGCTTTTGCGTCAGTGTAACTGGTCCTAGAGAGAGGAGTCACGTGAGACTGGCAGAAGATAACACAAAGCTGACCTTTAGTGAGAGAGGAAACAGGAAAGAAGTGATCAAGCAGAGTGACAGCTCTCCCCAGATACTCCTTACTGGTAAAATCCTCATGTTACTCTCACCTAAAAGCTTTGTTTAGATAGCTTACCTTTCATCACACTGCTGATGATGTGAGAATAAATTTGTGTGTAATTGTGTAGTACATTAGTTTATAGTTTATGGATTATTTTGAAGATGTCTCAATACACCTTTTTCCCCAAGTTTCTGTACCACAGCTGCTTAAGTAGTGTTGCTATTAACTTGACCAATAGTTGAAGAGCTCACGGTTTGTATCTGCAGCAAATGAGCAGCAATGTAAGAAACTTCAGGCGGAAAGGATCCTAACTGTCAGCATTAGAAACAAAGATGACTGGAAACAGAGTATCACTGTTAAAGGAAGAACAGAAGAACGAAGCTCATGTGTGAGGTAGAATAACTGTTAATTTATTATTGAAAAAGGCTGTGTGAGTTGCTATTCTGTCACTATTCTCAGGGCCAGGTGATCTTGTGCCTAGGTCTAGTATAACTTTTGATTTTTCTTGACCTGGCATAATAACTGCTAGAATAGAATAGAATCATTAAGGTTGGAAGTGACCTCAAGGATCATCTAGTCCAACCATCCCCCCAGCACCTATTACCCACTAAACCACGTCCCTAAGTACCACATCTAACCTTTCCTTAAACACCCTCAGGGATGGTGACTTCACCACCTCCCTGGGCAACCTGTCCCAATGCACCACCACCCTTTCCGAGAAGAATTTTCTCCTCATCTCCAACCTGAACCTTCCCTGGCACAGCTTGCAGCCATTTCCCCTTGTCCTGTCACTAGTTATCTGCGAGAAGAGGCCGACCCCCAGCTCGCCACAACTTCCTTTCAGGTAGTTGTAGGGGGGAATAAGGTCTGCCCTGAGCCTCCTCTTCTCCAGACTAAACAAGCCCAGTTCCTTCAGCTGCTCTGAAAAGACTAAAAGGCAAACTACACTTTGAATTTCTTGGACCTTTATTCCCATGGAAGGTGGCTATCTAATAGTCTGCAAAGTGACCATGCTGGAAGGGTACTAGCTTTTACTTTTTTTAAGTTAAACATGTAAATAAAACCCCAAGCTTGCTTATGAGTAAACTTTTCATTGCAATGATACAATATCTACTGATGGAGTTGGCCAAAACCACCTTACTACCAGAAGATCCTTTTAGATTAGTATGTGTTAATATGTATTATTTGCTGCTTCCCTGTCTTGCTCATTGGTTGTTGAAGCATTAGGTCTCCGCATCTCGAGAAGGATTTTTGTCTTCCTTAGCTATTGAGCAAACTTTTTTTTTCATTAACTGTAAGTGACAAAAATAGCATTGAGGTGTTGCTTCACAGGCTGATGGAGTAGTATACACTGTACATTCCAGAGCAACACACTCAGCTGCAGTTACATTAGTGTAAGGGGCTGCAGTGGAAATTTAAAAAATAAGTATTAGCTTTGGAAAATACTCCCTCTGCCTTTTTAGCCTTATGGGCTAATATACTTTTGTCTGCCAGAAACCTAAAGACATTTTGAAGAGAAAAGCAAGGAGATGGTAACATAACAAAGTATCATCATCATTTGCTTGGGTACACTAACGGGATCAAAAAGGGCAAAATCATTGCATCTGGTCAAAGGATGGGTTTCGGTGTTCCAGGGTGAGGAAACAGCTGACTTCGAAACTTATCTGTAATACACAATGTGCATCTGAAACATTTGGCAAGAGAGTCACCCACTGACCTCTGCTGGCATAAACCAGTTTGTTCTCTTACAGCTTCTTGCTAGTGCAGCTCTTGCATGGCTAATGGCATAAGCCTCTGTGGGGATTTGGGAAATGCTGCCTGCTGTTTCGTGTTCTTGGCCTCGCAACTGAAGTGAGTAAAAAGATAGGGCTTTCTTTTTGTCAAGTATGGGCTGCCCGGTCTATGGGGTCTTAAATGTCAGCACCCAGGTATTGCTGGGCTGTGTCATAGATACACGTGGGCTCCAAATGTTAAAGAGAGGACAGTATCACACTTCCATGCTTGGGTCTCTCAACTTCTTTCAAATAATAAGACTGGGGCTCCTAGATGGGTGCATGGAGGGGAAAAAAAAAAAGAAGACAAACCCTTTGGGCTGAGGGTGGCAAACAGGAGGGGGAATTGTATGTTTTGACTCCAAAATGTAATGATCAGTGAATCCTATTGTGACTAATATTTATAAGAAGTTGTGGATATTGAATTTGTATGAAAACATGTCTAGAGTGTAGAGCTACAGTCATATTAAACAAGATATGCTTGCTGCTGTTCAGTACAGGCTTTCTTGCAGCTAGAGTTGATCAAGCTCTGGTTGCAAGGATGGCAGACAGTTCTGTTACATGAAAAAAACAAACCAGAAGTCATGGCATGGTCAGGGTGGGGTAAGAGAGCATCGCATCTGTCTATTAGTAGTGGTACTGTGGTGGTATTTGTGCTTATCACTTCAACTAGAGAAAAAAATACTAGTTGAACCGTAGATCCTGCTGCATTGAGCAGGATGTCACACAATCTTTCCCCTGTAGTATGTCTGCAGTAGAACTTACCTGCTCCTGAAATGGAAACAAAATGTTACTCAAATTTTAGATTTGTGTTTGGGCTCAACTTAGCTTTATATCCTTACCTGTTAGTGTTGCAGGCAGGGGGAATGAAATTGTGTGCTAGGTGGCGTCAGAACATGTAAGTAAAGGATTCTCTAGCAAGCATCCTCATTTTTTTTTAATTATGTACACAACAAAGCAATCCTACCAGCACTCTTCCTTTTGGTCTTGCTTTAGCTCTTTTTAGCTTGAGTGCCCACGTAAAAATGATATGTTTGTGAATTGCTGCATAAACTGGGCATTCACAATTGACTGCCATCAGGGCTGAGGGTGAGAAGGCTCCCACAAATATAAAAATTTGTATTGTTCGTGTTTTCAGAGATTTAGCGATTAGGTTTCTTCCCTGAATATCCAAAGAAACTCCTGTAAGTTCAATCGTTGTCAACCATTTTGTTTAATACCTTGGAGATTCACCATTTTTAGATGTGCTCTAAAGTTCCAGATCTAGAGGCTTAGTTGTGTTACTACTCAAATGTGAATGAACATAGACACTCTTATCTTGCATGATTCTCTTCTTACACAGCTTATTAGCAGAATTTAGCAGTAGGAAAGATCCTATTGCTTAGCGCTTTTGTGCTGTGGTTTTTTTGTTGTTGGGTGTAGGGGGGAGGTGGTTTTGGTTTTTGGATATTTCTTTTTGAGGCTGGTTGTAACATGAATACAAGCGATAACAGTGAATCATCAGGAAAAAAAAAAACCTTTGGAAATAAGCCAGAGTCAAATTCTTTTCTCGTGCTCCGTTCAATCTGCTTCCTCTTTAAAAGAAAACTTTCACATTAGCAGAAAAATAAATGCTTAGCCAGAGTTCTTTTTGTGTCCCTTTCAGCAGGGAGAAGGGGATGAGTGTGCCGAGCTCAATGCCCATGCTGGCTTCCTCCTGCCGTGGAGAGTTAACACTCTAAAAGCTTTTTCTTCCCCCTTTATTTCTGTTTCCATTTAATTCTTATGAAAAAGTTGCAATGTTACATTTTTGGTATTGGAAACTAAGCACAGAGTCTGGTTGTGTGGAACTGAACTGCTTTGATACAATCCCAGTTTTTTCTGGGAGAAGTAACTTCTGGTTTTTAAATTGTTGCTGTGGCTAGAAAAAGCCACACTACAAAGCTCTGAAGAGTGCAGGACTAGGGGGAACGGCTGCAAGTTGCGCCAGGGGAGGTTCAGGTTGGAGATGAGGAGAAATTTCTTCTCGGAAAGGGTGGTCGGGCATTGGAACGGGCTGCCCAGGGAGGTGGTGGAGTCACCGTCCCTGGGGGTGTTTAAGGAAAGGTTAGATGTGGTACTTAGGGACGTGGTTTAGTGGTTAATAGGTGTGTGGGGGGGTGTCCTGGCTGTGGCCAGGCCGGGGTTAATGCTCAGGCCCGGGCCAGGTGAGCCGGGCCGGGCCGGCCGCTATTCCACACCACGTGACGTCACGCCCCTATAAAGGGACTGGCCGGGAGGGGCCCGGGGCTGCTCCGGGACGGTCTCGCTGCGGGCTGCGCCTCTGGTCCGTCGGGTCTGTCGGGTCGTCGGTCGGTAAAGTACTGCGTTTGTTATCGCGGTTGTTTACATCCCGGGATAATTATTGCAGCCCTATTGTCATTTCCCCTCTCCCTTTGTCGGCCCATTAAACGGCCGTTATCTCAACTGCCCTTTTGTTGCCTCATTCTGCCCCGTGTTTTGCTGCTGGGGCGGTGAGCGAGCGGCTGCGTGGGGCTCGGCTGGGGCCGATCCACGACAGGGGGTCGGTTGGACTAGGTGATCCTTGAGGTCTCTTCCAACCTTAATGATTCTATTCTATTCTAAATAAAAGTATACCACTATAGATGGTATCTGTGCGCCCATTGCAGCACGCAGACCAGTCCAGCCTTCTGGTATGATCTTAAACAAAGCATTTTTTCTTCAACTAGAAGACCAAAACCCCATTCAGCCACATAACTAAAGCTGGCTTTAGAAAAAAAAATTAATAATTGCATGTTCTTAACATGATTACAATTAATTTTCATCAAGACATGCAGACTTACCCACAGCAAGGAATAATGTGGTGGTTTGGGGTTTTTATGTTTGGGGTTTTTTTCCCATTTACCTTCTAAGCACAGACTGGAGATATACAGCTTTCTCTGTGCAAGAAGAGTTACTCTATTTCTTTGACATACTCGCTATTATGTGTATTATGCATTATAGCTGAAACAAGGGAGTTGAAAGCATTGCAATCTATTAGGTACCATTTTCTTTCTTCCTACCTATTTTTCCAGGTTCCAAGAGCTCATGTCTAGCATCTGGTTTATTATTTTTCAGTTCTGAAGAAAAGTTATGGATGAGGTGAACAGTTTGGCTGATCTCAGCCTAATTAAGGCTGACTGCTGAAATCCAGCTTCTGTTTTTCCCTTTATAGATACCACATTGCATATTAAATATGTTTGGATCCACAAGGAGATGTGATTCCTGCCACATCTTAGGGTTCCCTGCTACCTAGTGGAACAGCCAGTCTCACTGGAGCACCCTTACCCTTCCTGGTATGCCACAGCTTGCTATACAATATGCAAGATGAGAGGGATTTTGTAAGAGGGATTCTCAGAAATCCCTATGATAAATGGCTTAGTTTGCACAAAACACTCAAATCCTCCCCACAGTTAAAACCACCTCAAACTCTCTCTACCTCAATTTTTGAGCAATGTTTTCTTGGTGTTTGCCTAGTACCCTAAACCATGTTGACCTTTTTTCTCAGAAAATAAGGTCGTTGCAGTAGAAGAGAGGTACTGGAGGTGTCAGGCCACAGTAGCACAGGGCACTGTTAAACTTACTTTCACCTGTAGTTGTACTGAGCTCTGCAGTGCTGTGGTTAGTGTGTTTCTGGGACACGGAGCATCAAAAATGTAAAGGAGAAGAGAAGCTGTCTTGTAGTTGCTCTTTGTGCAAGGATCATTCAGCAAGTGCCACCAAATCCCACCACTTGTGAGATGAGGGGAGTTATGTTTTGTTCAACAGCCTTTCTGGAAACATAGGTATTTGTCTGCCAGTGTTGGCAAGACTGAGGTTCCACCACATCTGTCACAACAGAAACCCAAGTACTAAAGGGACTTAATGAGAGTGAATGCGAAGTGTCACGAAGTACAGATGCTATGGAGTAAAGCAGCAACTAAGGTGGATCTAGTCCTGACGTAGAGTCAGTTGCTTACAGTTTACTTGGAGGTAATGTGTAAGAGGGAGAAGTTGCACGCTGGTGAAAGTTGGAGGCTGTTCTGCTAACATACAGATACAGGTCAGCAACTGCAGTGTACTCATTCCAGTGAAATCTGGTGGAGGCCAGATCAGTTTGACCACAGCAAGGAGACTTGACCACAGTGGGAGATACTGAGCTAACAATCTCAAGACTCCCCAGGCTTCCTTAGACTAAATGACCATGGGAGAAAATGCAGCTCATTCAAAAATGTCCATTAAGTCGGGAAAAACTCCCTTCAGGTGTATGAATTGCCCTCAGTGATCCTGGGTTTACCTACACACCTTTTTCTTTTGCTCTAAATGAAAGACTTGCTGAAACAAAAAAACTGATGACACAGGCCAGCAGTGGCATTTGTTGATGTAGATAAACTTGCTTAAAAATTATTTAAGTAGTGCTTGAGCTAGGGAATTGAATCTGTCTAATGTGGTACCGTGTAGTTAGAGGTGCAGAAACTATTCATAGACGACAGAAATTTCAAGGGTTTTCTCCTGATGCAGAGCTCCTCTGATGTATATCCTGAGACATTGGCAATGCATGCCTTTTGTTATAGTTCAGAGAGGTTTGTATGCTAAAACCTGCAAGTGCTGAAAAAGGTGTTAATGGTGCTGGAAAGTAAATATAATTTGCAGCCTTGGTTTAAGCTACAGGTTCACATTCAGCATACTACATGTTTCTGTGTTTTTTCTTAAACCTCTTAGAATAATTTTTTGTGTGATCAGTTGATCTAAAAGCAAATGAAACATACGGCATTGTTTGTCCATGTGCTAGTTCTCTGAGATAAAATGCTTTGTTCTATCCTGCTAATATATCCTAAATTTTTTGGTGTCACCAACTTACAAATTAGAGACACCAGACTGAAGCAGGCTGCTTTCTTAAGGGTTAGGAGAGAGACTCACATTGAAGCCCTCCTCCTTGACCTCCAGACAAACCCTTTATCTTCACTAATGCGTATTATTTTACTTTTTGCAACAGATACCCCAATTTTTGTTTTGCCATCTGCTCTGTGGCAATTGACACTTCAGAGGGCTGGCTATTTATTACTTACTAGCCATGGAGAGGAATACAGTAAATTCTTTACAAAATAAAAATCAATACTCACTGACACACTGCGTATTGAAGAAAATAATTGTTTATGGCACTCAGCTTAAGCTGTTCTGGTAATCACGTTGAAAAATACAATATTTATTCATTAGATCAAATTTAATGAGGCCTCCTGGCAGTAATTATAAAAATTACTGTAGCAGTAAATTACTAATGAGTTGTGATGTGCTTCCTACCTGTGAGGAAGGACTGGGGGTTGAAAAACCTGATATCCAGACAACACTAGGGAGGATGAGATCTTGAGGCTAGGAGTCAAGCTCACAGCAGCGCGGAAGTTGTTCACTGCACCTGAATGGTAAAAAAANGGGGGGGGGGGAGAAATAGCAGAGAGACTCATAATCAGGAGTTTCACTTTAAACAGTGACTCTAGGTTCATTTCCAAACCAACATGTATAGGCAAGGGAACAATGTTATCAATGGGAGGAAGAGACTTTGCTGTATGTACATCATCTTGTCTACAAAAGCAGCTGAGGTGACCTAATTTACTGTAGTAGATCTTAGATTAGGAACAATGTCTTGCTTTTTAGTTATAAAGTTTCATGCAAAACACAGCCAAGAGGACAATGTTTTTTTTAGTGCCCTTAAATCTTCAGAACAGTCACCTAAGATGTGGAGCTAAGACAAAGGTTGAAATCCCCCACCAGCTTGTTTTGATGCAGGGAGTTTGACCCGTATTTCTTTCTTCTTCTGAGACAAAGCTTTAAGGAATGCAGAGACTTTTGGTAGCAAATGGTACACAGTATGAATAGGCATAAAGGTGTAAAAATGGTGCCACTTCTATCAAAAGTCTAGGTTTCTGCCGAGTACAGGGTGTTGCTGCAGTAGCAGAGGCTGGCTAGAGAAAGGGCTTCTGCTGCATGCCAAAATTAATGCACAAGTAAATTGGCATATAATTCTGTTTCTTTGTCTAGCTTGCAAAGGTGCCATAGATTTCACAGGTGGCCTTTGGTATTGTAGAACAGTGAATAGGCTAGCTTTTAGCAAATACTTGCTGCGAAAGATTGATCCAGGGTTCAAGTATCTACCCAGAACCAAATAGAAAAAGGCTGTTGCTCACAGCACAGAACTGCTCTTAAATATACTGTTGAGGCTTGAAAAGGAGTGGGGAAGTCTAGCACAGTTTATCTCTTCCTTACGCTGGTATGTTGCACTAAAAGGGACCGCTGGGCATGGATACTTTCACACACTTGTACACATTGTGAAGTCAAAGGAGAGGAATACATGTCCATCCATCCTTGATTCTTCCAGACCCTTTGAAACAAGCAAAAATGTGGGTCCCTTGCACACAACCCACTTCTATGCAGAGATGCTGGCTTTTGTGGAGCTATGGGTTTCTAAGCTGAAAGAGCCCCTGAGAGTCAAGCATGGCAGTACTGAGCGCAAGACCCTTTGTGGCTTTAGCCTCACACCTAAATAAATGTATACGCTGAAAAATATATACAGTTGGGTCTCGCAAAACCTTGGTGAGCTAGTAAATGAATAGCAACAGGTTAGCATACAGCAGGACAGTTTTGCAGTTTCTGTAATCTCAAGAAAAATGGTACACCTTTGTTACCCCCTCTAAAAAGCAGTGGTGTGCAGCGATTTAGCTAATTCACATTACCTACCTTCTTGTTACTGAAATAAGGCAAGAGCTTTTGTCATGCAATTACAAAAAGACATCATCTCTCTGCCAACCAGAAATTAACCTTATCTAACTTCATTGCTGCTAAATCCACAGAGCCTGCTCTGTCTGTGCTGTTATGTCACAGCAACAGAGCTAATGCAGTCGCGCTGCAGAGAAAAAAAACATCCATTTTTGACTGTGAAGATGGTCTCTTGGCTGCTTGAGTGCTGGGTTCTTTTCCTCGCTCTGCCACACATTTCTCAGTGACCTTAGGAAATTCAGTTTCACCCTGTTTCCCTTTTTAAAGCATGGAAATCCTCTCCAGGCTTTCCCTTGCAGTCTGGTCCTGTCTGGAAGAGAAAATAAGTGTGGTTTTTTTATTATTAGCTAAACTGAATTTGGCAATGGACAGATGTTCACTTTGCATACAGCTGTGCTGGCTGAAGATGCATCTTTCTGTCTTTCTGGAGCTGTTGTGAGGCTAAATTAACACTGATAGAAAATTCTGTGGTCTTCAGATAGAAAACACTTTAGAAATAGGAGTTATTGTGGGTTGGATATTCAGAACTACTGTCAGCCACAGCTGAAATCAGTGGAAGCTGTGGACTGCAAAAGCTGCAGCCCTGAACTACAATAGTTTACATGAATGTAGAAGTAGTTAATGGCTGGCACAGGAATTCAGATCAATCTACATTAAAAGCTGTCAGGTAAATACAAAAGGTAGACTTGGTAGAAGTCTTTTCTTTTCCTTGGGCTTTTTTTTTTTCCCCTTTTTTTTTTTGTAAATAGCAGTATACAGGTCTGAGGACTTAATGCCCCGAAGGCTACAAGCTTTCCCCACAGGCTGGCTTACTATTGTCTCATGATGCAAAAGGGGTTTTCAGTTAGTATTGTGAATTCTTATGGAATCTTACAGTGACAAAATGGAAGCAATTTACCTAATGTTTCTTCTTCTACACCTATGAAATTAATTTAATGTGTGTGGAGGGGGGGATACTGTAGAACTAAACCTAAAAACTAAATAATAATGATGAAGCTTTTAAGAGAGAATGTCTAACAATCTGACATGAGTAGTAAGATTGTTGCTGTGCACTATTACTATAATTAAATTACATTATGCTATTGCATTAAACTAATCCGTCAGTAATACTGTACTTAGCAGTAAGATTTTGTCACATAAACATTATAAGCCTTTAAACTTCTGCATTTTGTCTTGCAAAATGCAGGGAAAATACAGAAATTGAAGCAGCAGAATGTAACATGAAAAGCTATAGCCGTGGAAAAAGGCCAGCTGGTTCAACATGCCAGTCCTTTTAAAGCAGGTAAGTTAAGAGTGTTAGAATACATTTACCAAAAGGGTGGAACATGAGATGTGTGCATGAGGTGCCTGCTATTACTTTGAAAATACAAGGTACCAATCTAAAAATTCTCTTTTTAGGATTTTCCTGAACTTCAGAACATGTAAAGTTAAATCAGAAGGTGCTGAGAATAAACTGTTAAGAAAAATGTGCAAATAATAATTGAAATAAAGCTGCAATCTTTTCTCTGAAGAGAGGAAGAAAAAGAAGGAGGCTACAGATCACTTAAACTGTGATCAGTGAAACAGGGCAGCTGATCAGAGCGATGCAGCCTTTAGAACAATGTTAGCTATTGCAGACCCAGGAAGCAGAATAATATTTTTCCAACTGAAGACTTCACTGCCATCATAACAGATCAAACCATCATTCAGACCAGCAGATTCTGTCCTCTCCCAGCCTGGTAAGCTGTTGTACATTTATTCTGGCACTAGATCTTTTCCAAATAGGTTACTGGAGCTTTTATCCACGACAGCTATACCTTTCTCACCTTTGCAAAATACGGACCGTCTTAACTGTTCCTTTTTGTTTTCGTGAACAAACAATTACTTGGATTTTAGGAAAAATTATCGAGGAAAACAGCGAGCAGATTTCTTTCCTTTTGCTTACCTCTTCCACAGACAGCATACAAACACACACTGTAAACTTACTGTATGCCACACTGCCGTGACTGCAACTACAGCATTTGCTGTACTTCCTATATTTGCCTCTACCTTTAAATGTTCACTGAACCATCTTGATCTGCAGTCCTTATGATCTAATTGAGCACGCGATATGCCGGGATGGCCATGCTATTCATTAAAGATTGAGAATGTATTCAGGGGTCCTCTTCTAGCTCCTGGGGGTAGGAATAGGATGAAAACATTATGAGACTTTATTAAGTCTTATAAGACTGCCACCCCTTGCCTCTGGCAGCCTCAGGAGTGGGAATTAGCCTTTACAGGGAGGTTATCGTCCATAATACATATTTATGCTGTGTCCATCGTGTATAAGAATGCTCTCAGTAAAACTTAGACTAGGCTATAATAATACTTTGCACTTCTTTGTTGCCTTTCATCTGAGGATTTCATTGTGCCTTTAAAAGCTTTCATTAACTAAAATTTACAACCCCGTTGTGCAGTTACTGTGCATTAACACCTCCACCATATGCAAAATACAGTTCGGAGAAGCAAGGACTGGTGTAAGTGGTTTAAAAAGCTGGAAAGAATGGGGGGAAAAAACTGGAATTGATTATTCCCACATCTATGTGCTAGCCCTGTGTTTTCTATCTAAAATATCTTAGACTTGGATTGATGCTCTGACTGCACTTTGCTGCATTTTTAAATGCTGATATGTGTCAAATTTAGCATTGTTTCAAAATTCTCCAGACATCCATTTCCAGGTTCATTTATTATCTGCTTGAAATCTATCCTTTGATAAGCAGATGTAGCAATGAGATGATATAATTGCCTGTGGAGCTAGGTACGCATTTTCACTATTGTTAAGCCTCAGGGTCTAGTTTCCCCAGGATGTGTATGACTTGTGAACGCCAGTTACACACATTCCTGAGAAGAGAATATGCCCCTAAAGCTACAATGTCCTTCGTGCATAGCCTGCAATCCTCTACAAAGCTTACATTTCACAGGATTCAACAGTATTGGTTCTTTTGGGATCAATGAGAAACTCACCACCCATCTCCAGTATCTCTGAATTACAGAGCAGAACCAGATCAAACACAGAAGAGTTCCCTCATTTATCCTGCCTCTGTAATACATCAGAGTGTGTGCTGCATTCATTTTGTGTAGGCGGACTGGTGTCTAATGTACTCTGTGAACATATTTATAAAGGATTAACCTGTGCCTGGTATTCTTAAAAACTGATTTAGTTAAAGTACATATTTTATTCTGCTTGTCTCAACCATAGAAATCATTCCTGTTTAGCTTTGATATTAGCAATTTTTTGCTGGAGTGTAACATACCGCACATTATCAGTAGTCCTGCTATGTATGACAGGCTTTTTTTCCCCCAGCCAATACTCCTCGGTGCATTGTATGATCTGCATCTGAGAATTTTAACCTGCAGTGAAAGTGTTCGCTAATACAATGTACTGCTTAGCAAACACTGAAACAGTGAGGATTTGAACAGGGTGCTCTTGCTTTAAAAGTGCTTAGAAGCAAACCGGGAGTGGAAGGTCAGGAATCACAGGTGCTGGGAAGGACGCAGATGCACTGTGTACCTGGGATGCCGTGTGTGAGTACACACTCGCTGGCCTGGCACCTGCCACGCTAGGAAGGATCCAGTGATGTGAAGCTCCTGGACTGCAAACAATTGCAGCCCGCCCCTCCCACCAGCCCTGAGTTAAGTATGTGTGTTTTAAAATATTTGCTTTGACACAGGCAATATTTAGATATTTGTTTTATGTAGGAGAAGGAATAAAAGGAAATACGAACAAACAGCTTAGCAATGGGGAATTCTGACATCTGCAATATGTGAAGAAAGCTGCAAAATGTTAATGGCAATTTGAGAAGTTGCAGGCTAGAAACTTGGGATAAAACTCAGGAAGGACAAACTTCTGATGAAAGGTTAGCAGTAATTTTCTAAAGACAGCCAGGCTTAAAGTTTCGTCTCACCTTGATCTTCAACCTGGGATTCAGGGTTTGGTTTTGGTTTTGGTGTTTTGTTTTTTTACTTTTTATCAGCCTATACTGGGATAGCAATTCTGTGAAAAAGCTTAGAGTTTTGTTTTCAAGACCTAACATCTTCTGGTAGAAAGAAATGGTAGTAGTTGGCTATATTTTTGCCACTTACCTGATTATCTTTGAATTCAAGGAGTTCAGACCACTTTGAAATCTGTCCTTGATACCATGTTTTTTGTACAACTTGTGTGTCAGATATTATTTGTTGTACCATCAGTCCATCTCATCAGGGTATAAGACAACACAAAAATTAGTGTATGTAGGGGAGGGAGGAGGATTCTTCTCAGCAGCCCATCAAGCAGTTTTTCTAGTTCATTTTCTTCCCCATTGTTCAAATACCAACTCAGAAGCTTGCAAATGTTTCTTTTTCTTGCCAAGACAGTGGTACTTTTGCCCTGGCACACATTAATGTTTTTTTCCCTTTTCTTGTGTGTTGAGTGCAGCTGAACAACAAATTCCTCTCTGTTTAACAAGCAACTTCCTCATATTAAGTTTTTTTCCATACCGAAGTATCTTTTTGGATTTCATTATTTGTATTTGTTAATTAAGTACTGACAAGGTAATAGCAGCAAGTGCAGCAATATTGTGCTCTTGTGGGCTTTCAGAACAGCCCCTCTGGAACCTGATCCCATCTGTCCCAAGGAGCCTTGGCAGCACCTGCTTTCCGAGAGGTAGCCAGTGAGACAGCAAGTTGGTGTTCCGGAAATGAGAGTGGCTCCTTCAAAAGAAATCTCACCTCTTTTCTGCTGCTCCATGTGCGTTAGATTTAACGGTAGTCTCTGAAATTTTCATGCAAGTTAGACCCATTTCACACTCTTCCCTGAAACCTAGATAATTTCAAGTTTTACAGCAGCAAACTAATTTGCTGCCTCTTTTCTCGCCCATCTAAGCGGCTTTCTTTAAGTGGAAGTTGGCTCATCAGAGGCCATAGGAGGACAGGGACAGATGGATGGATGTGTGTGTACATGCATCTGGAGTTCTTTTGTTCTTTCCCAGTTAGCTTTGATTGTTAGAACAACCATTTCAGTAATTTCTTGGCTGGCTTTGCAAGGGAAAAGAATCTTGGTCTTTGCTGCTCCTGGAAGAGAGGTTGTCATAATGTTGCTCCCCCACTTGACTGACAGGCACCTTTGCGAGCACACAGCATGTTTCATCTCAGAGCACTCGATGAATATCCTTAACCACCGCCCCCCCCCCCAGACCAGCCCACCTCTACTTGTGATGCTCCTTGCTTTTTCTTGCAGGATTGCAATCCCTGCCTTTTGTTCCTCCTTCTCAGGAGTTAATACCTCCCCACCTTACAAGTCAGCAGCAGATTCTGTCAGTTAAAAACCCCAAATAACAAACCCTCCTACCCTGAAGGCCTTTTCCTTTCAAGCGTGTATTTTTCTAGCCTGCAAGGAAGTCAGTGCCATAACCCTGAGCTTTCATGGAACAGTTTCTAAGCCTGTATCTGTGTATTATGAATATCTTCCAAAGGGGCAACGAACATCCCCTCTTCTGGCAGCTCTTACGTTTGGTGACTTCCTGCCCCTCCCTGCTACCCC